>JAJPUD010003538.1:203341-242698 GCA_023553655.1 Myrmecobius fasciatus | reverse complement strand
CAGACACATTTGGCTTCAAAGAAAGCACTGACCCTCCTTGTGGGAAGGTAGGAGGGAGGGGAGAAAAGGAAAGGGATAAACTAATAGAAGGATTAGGGGAAAGGTATAAAGGGGAGGGAGGGACTCTAAAGGGAGGAGGATTATTGGTGGGAGGTGGTCTTCAAGAGCAAAGTACTGGGGAGGGGGGAAGGGAGAGAGGGGAAAGGGAAGAGAAAATCATAACTCTGGGTAAATAAGATGGCAGGGAATACAGATATAGTTATTTTAACTGTGAATGTGAACGGGATGAACTCTCCCATAAAACGGAAGCGGGTAGCAGACTGGATTAAAAGCCAGAATCCTACAATATGTTGTTTACAAGAAACACATCTAAAACATAGAGATACATACAGAGTGAAGGTAAAGGGCTGGAGCAGAATCTTCTATGCTTCAGGTGAACAAAGAAAGGCAGGGGTAGCAATCCTTATCTCGGATCAAGTAAAAACAAAAATAGATCTAATTAAAAGAGATAAGGAAGGAAACTACATTTTACTAAAGGGTTCCATAGACAATGAAGCAGTATCAATACTTAACATATATGCACCAAGTGGTATAGCATCCAAATTCCTAGAGGAGAAGTTAAGAGAGATGCAAGGAGAAATAGACAGTAATACTATACTAGTGGGAGATCTCAACCTTGCTCTCTCAGAATTAGATAAATCAAATTCCAAAATAAATAAGAAAGAAGTTAGGGAGGTTAACAAAAGGCTAGAAAAGTTAGGTATGATAGATCTCTGGAGGAAATTGAATGGTGATAGAAGGGAGTATACTTTTTTCTCAGGGGTTCATGGAACTTATACAAAAATTGATCATGTGTTAGGGCATAAAAACCTCAAAATCAATTGCAGAAAAGCAGAAATAGTAAATGCATCCTTCTCAGATCATGATGCAATAAAACTCACATGTAATATAAGGCCAGGAGAAAATAGACCTCAAGGTATTTGGAAATTAAATAATCTAATCCTGAAGAACGAATGGGTGAAAGAGCAAATTATAGACACAATCGAAAATTTCATCCAGGAGAATGACAACAATGAGACAACATACCAAAATTTGTGGGACTCAGCTAAAGCGGTTATAAGGGGTAATTTTATATCTCTAGATGCTTACTTGCGTAAAACAGAGAAGGAGAAGATTAATGAACTGGGCTTACAATTAAAAAAGCTAGAAAAAGACCAAATTAAAAACCCTCAATTAAATACCAAATTGGAAATTCTGAAAATTAAAGGGGAGATCAATAAAATTGAAAATAAGAAAACTATTGAATTAATAAATAAAAGTAAGAGTTGGTTTTATGAAAAAACCAACAAAATAGATAAGCCTTTAGTTAATTTGATTAGAAAAAGAAAAGAGGAAAATCAAATTATTAGTCTCAAAAATGATAAGGGAGAACTTTCCTCCAATGAAGAGGAAATTAGAGTAATAATTAGGAGTTTCTTTGCCCAACTTTATGCCAATAAATTTGAGAATGTAAATGAAATGGAGGAGTATCTACAAAAATATAGATTGCCCAGATTAACAGAAGAGGAAATAAATTATTTAAATAGCCCTATTTCAGAAAAAGAAATAGAACAAGCTATTAATCAACTCCCTAAGAAAAAATCTCCAGGACCAGATGGATTTACATGTGAATTTTACCAAACATTCAAGGAACAATTAATCCCAATACTATATAAACTATTCGAAAAAATAGGGAAAGAAGGTGTACTACCAAATTCCTTCTATGACACAGATATGGTGCTGATAGCTAAACCAGGTAGGGAGAAAACTGAGAAAGAAAACTATAGACCCATTTCCCTAATGAATATTGATGCAAAAATTTTAAATAAGATTTTAGCAACAAGATTACAGAAAGTCATCCCCAGGATAATACATCATGACCAAGTAGGATTTATACCAGGAATGCAGGGCTGGTTCAATATTAGGAAAACTATTAGCATAATCAATTATATTAATAACCAAAATAATAAAAATCATATGATTATCTCCATAGATGCAGAAAAAGCCTTTGATAAAATCCAACACCCATTCCTATTAAAAACACTGGAGAGTATAGGAATAAATGGGCTTTTCCTTAAAATGATAAGTAGTATCTACTTAAAACCTTCAGCAAGCATCATATGTAATGGAGTCAAACTAGAACCATTCCCAATCAGATCAGGAGTGAAACAAGGCTGCCCACTGTCACCATTACTATTTAATATTGTATTAGAAATGTTAGCTTTAGCAATAAGAGAAGAAAAAGAGATAAAAGGAATCAGAGTAGGTAGTGAAGAAACCAAATTATCACTCTTTGCAGATGACATGATGGTATACTTAGAGAATCCTAGAGACTCAACTAAAAAACTACTAGAAACAATTCACACCTTTAGCAAAGTGGCAGGATACAAAATAAATCCACATAAATCATCAGCATTTCTATATATTACCAATAAAGTTCAGCAGCAAGAGATACAAAAAGAAATTCCATTCAAAATAACTGTTGATAGTATAAAATATTTGGGAATTTATCTGCCAAGGGATAGTCAGGAACTATATGAACTAAATTACAAAACACTTTCCACACAAATCAAATCAGACCTAGTCAATTGGAAAAACTTAAAATGCTCATGGGTAGGACGAGCGAATATAATAAAAATGACAATACTACCCAAACTAATTTACTTATTTAGTGCCATACCAATCAAACTCCCAAGAAATTATCTTACAGATCTAGAAAAAATAGTAGCAAAGTTCATTTGGAAAAACAAAAGGTCTAGAATTTCAAGGGGATTAATGAAAAAAAAGGCTGAAGATGGTGGACTTGCTGTACCAGATCTAAAACTATATTATAAAGCAGCGGTCATCAAAACCATTTGGTACTGGCTAAGAAATAGAGTAGTCGATCAGTGGAATAGGATAGAATCACAAGACAAATTAGGCAATAACTATAGCAATTTGGTTTTTGATAAACCCAAAGACCCCAGCTTCTGGGATAAGTATTCACTATTTGACAAAAACTGCTGGGAAAACTGGAAACTAGTGTGGAAGAAATTAGGGCTTGACCCACATCTAACACCACATACCAAGATAAGATCTAAATGGGTTCATGATCTGGATATAAAGAGTGATTTTGTAAACAAGTTAGAGGAACATAATATAGTTTACCTCTCAGACCTGTGGAGATGGAATAAATTTATGTCCAAAGAAGAACTGGAACTTTTAATTGAAAACCAGATAGATAACTTTGACTATATTAAGTTAAAAAGTTTTTGTACAAACAAAATCAATGCAGACAACATTAGGAGGGAAGCAATAAATTGGGAAATCATCTTTACATTTAAGGGTTCTGATAAAGGTCTCATCTCTAAAATATATAGAGAATTGTCTCATATTTATAAAAATTCAAGCCATTCTCCAATCAATAAATGGTCAAAGGATATGAACAGACAATTTTCAGAGGATGAAATTAAAACTATTTATAGTCATATGAAAAGGTGCTCCAAATCACTATTGATCAGAGAAATGCAAATCAAGACAACCCTGAGATACCACTTCACACCTGTCAGATTGGCTAAAATGACAGGAAAAGTTAATGATGAATGTTGGAGGGGTTGTGGGAGAGCTGGGACACTGATGCATTGTTGGTGGAGCTGTGAACGGATACAGCCATTCTGGAGAACAATTTGGAGCTATGCTCAAAAAGTTATCAAACTGTGCATACCCTTTGACCCAGCAGCATTTCTATTGGGCTTATATCCCAAAGAAATCATAAAGGAAGGAAAAGGCCCCACATGTGCAAGAATGTTTGTGGCAGCCCTTTTTGTAGTGGCTAGAAACTGGAAATTGAATAGATGCCCTTCAATTGGAGAATGGCTGAATAAATTATGGTATATGAATGTTATGGAATATTATTGTTCTGTAAGAAATGACCAGCAAGATGATTTCAGAGAGGCCTGGAGAGACTTACATGAACTGATGCTGAGTGAAATGAGCAGAACCAGGAGATCATTATACACGGCAACAACAGTACTATATGACGATCAATTCTGATGGACATGGCTCTCTTCAACAATGATATGTTTCAAACCACCTCCAATTGTTCACTGAAGAAAGCCATATACACCCAGAGAGAGGGATGCGAAATGTGGACCACAACATAACATTCTCATACTCCTTGATTGATGTTTGCTTACATTGTGTTTCCTTTATCTGATATATCGTTTGTGTAGATAAGATTTTTCTTACACACCAATGATAAGTTTGGAAATATGTATACATATATTCGATTTGCCAATATTTTAACATAATTAACATGTAGTGGATATCCTGCCATCTAGGGGAGGGGTGGGGAGTTGGGGGGAAAATTTGTAACGGAAAGCTATGTAAGGGTTATTGTTGAAGATTTACCCACACATATGTTATGCAAATAAAAAATAAAAAATAATTCACATTTAAAAAAAAAATTGTCTCTCCTGGATCTGTTTTCCAAGTCAGTTGTTTTTCCTAGGAGATATTTCATATTTTCTTCTATTTTTTCATTTTTTTGTTTTTGTTTAACTGATTCTTGAAGTCTTATTGAGTCATTTACTTCTATTTGTTCAATTTTAATTTTTAAAGTATTATTTCCTTCAGTTATCTTTTTTAGCTCCTTTTGTAGCTGGCCAATTGAATTTCTGGATTCAATGCATTCTTTTTCCATTTTGCCAGTTTTATTTTTCAGTGAATTGTTGTCTTTTTCCAATTCACCAATTTTGTTTTTCAGTGAATTGTTGTCTTTTTCCAATTCACCAATTTTGATTTTCAGTTCACCATTTTTATTTTCCAGTGAATTGGTGATTTTTTCCAATTCACCAATTTTGTTTTTCAGTGAACTGTTTTCTTTTTCCAATTCACCAGTCCTATTTTCCAGTTTTTGATATTTCTGTTTCCCTGATCTTAATTTGTTTCCCCATTCTTCTTCTAGCTCTCTTTTGAGATTCTTAATGCAATCATCCAGGTAAGCCTTCTGAAAGGGAGACCAACTAAAGTCTGCCTTTGTGGCTTCATCTGGGATTGTTTTCATAATGTCAGGATCTGGGGACTGTTCTATTTTTTCTCCGTAAAAGCTTTCTATGGTGAGAGCTCTCTTCTGCTTCTTGCTCATGATTTAAAGTTGGTATATTGGTCAAAAGCCGAGAAAACTGCAACAATTTGCATTTGCCCTGGGGCAGTTTGCCGAGTTGACTTCCGGTCTGAGGCTGGTCGGGCTAGATTCGCACTAGGACCACGTTTTCAGCTGTTCTCGATCCACCCCCTTCCAAAGGCAGATCTGCCAAAGCACCTGCCCGCAAGCAGAGCAAAGTGGCCCAGGCGTCTCCCAGGGGCTTCCTGGGTGCCCAAAATCCGCCCCTGTATCGCAGCCCTGACTTCCGTCCCGGCTGGAGTCTGATCGCGACCAGTGGCCGATTTCCCCTGAGGCTAACCTTCTCCGGAGTTCTTTCATGGTAGATCTTTGATAGAAGTGCGTTGTAGTCCAAATGCTTGGCAGTGCTCTCACTTAGAAACCAGTTGGAAGGCTTACTTTGTCTGGGTTTGAGGGAATGTCCCAGGAGTTCACAGAGAAAGCTGTCCGCAGTTCGCCATCTTCGCCATTCTATGTTTTAAGGGCCCTTTCAACTCTGACCTACTAGTCTGTATATGATTAGTAGCTGGTTGGTAGTGGGTTCCAATATAGACCTCACTAGATTTCTTTCTCCTATATTTTCCTGCTTAGTCACCCAATACTTCCTTTCCTAGTTCCTAAAGAGTAGATTCATCTTCAAGTACATGAGAGATGAAAAGGGTAAGATGGATATTTTGGGGCATAATTTCCTTAGATTTTCCATAATTGAACAAGTAACTATTTTGTGCTGGCCCATCCTAAGTTCTAGGGAAACAAAGAAAGACCAAAAAATAAGGTATGGAGGGAATAGGGGATACGAGGAGAGTAGATTTCAGAATTCACCAAAGAGATCAGAGTTCCAGTATAACTCTGCTTCTGTAGAAGGCACAGACATCTTTTCAATCAATAAGCCAAGTGAACAGACAGTTATTAAAATTTTAATTATGGGCTGTCACTAAATATCTGAGATACCAAGACAGGCAAAAACAGTCTCCCTTCCCTGTTGTCATCCAACCCTGAAATCTTAGCATTATCATCAATTGCTCAGTTTTTTTCACCCCTCATATTCAGTCCCTGATCAGATTTTATTGAATCTGTCCTCTCATTATTCACAGAGTTCTCAATCAGGTCAAGCAAAGATCCCATGTCTCCTGGAGTTCTCTTCTTTTCCTCAATATTGTTTAAGTAATAACACCCACATATTATTGACCTTAGCTTTCCTCATTATCCTCTGTTATTTGAACTTAATCACACAATGTGCAATTTATACAGGATGCTTTTGTATTCATCCATCTCTTTGGAATTGTTTCCTTGAAGAAAATGTTCTTAAAAATAAGAGGTATGGAAAAGTAGAATGAGTTCCCACAGGAAGTAGCAGGTTCCCTTTCTTTGAAGGTCTTCAAAAGGAAACTGGCTTGGGTCCCTTGTTGGGTCAGCTGGAGGGGGTTTCTTAATTGATTGCTCATGCATGGTTGGATTAAATAGTCTTTGGATCTCTTTCAAGTGTGAAATTTTCAGTCAGTAAGATTGAGATGTCAGGTACTATGCAAGGAACTGGGAGCATAAGGAAAAAACAAAGTGAAAAAACATCTCTTCCCCACAAAGAATTTATATTTTATTTTGGGCAATGCTTCTGGTCCAGGATAGATGATGGTTATGGTATATAGGGAGGGACTCCCAAAGTAAGGTTGTTCCTCTGGAAATGTGATAATGGCTTGACTATTCAGTCAACAACTCCAAAATTCTTCCTCGATCTCATCAACCATTGTCATTTGGGGTAGAAGGACATTCAGGGGAAGAAAGCACCTTTGAGATCTTCCTGAGCTCAAGGATGTGAGATCACAGAGCCTATCTCATAAGCACTCTTCACTAGAAACCTGTAGAGGGATCATTGTCAAAGATGGCTCATGGGGGAAGGAGTCTAGGAAATCTATAGAGGAAACAGAGTAACAGAGCTGGATGGTCCCCACATCAAGCCAGAATCCTCTCCTACACTGTCACCAATAGAGGCCATCATCTCTAGCCTCTCTCCCTGAATACTCTTAGTGATGGGGAGATCACTCTTCTTACTAGAAATAAATGGTTGCTCCTAACACTGTCTTTCTCTTTTTTCTTTTGAGAACCTGCTCAGCTCTAATACTTCCACCTCTGGCATTTTGGGTTCTAAGGGTCCTTCAGTTCTTTGGCTCAGGATCTGTTTTCTCTCCTTGGCAAGTTGCCTTCCCTAACCTCTGCCACCTTTTCAATCCATGGTCACAGAAACAGCACTGGGCTGAGCTAATCTGTTTAAGGCAGCTATTGGCCAGACTGGGATACTTGTGTCTCATGTCAAGGCCATCATGTTAGATGAGAACCTCTTGGTCTATGTGTTCTCACTTATCTTCTATTGCCCAACTCTAGGGATGTCTGGGGTGGCAAATGTAGTGGAAATAGTCCCAGACAGGGAATCTGGAGACCTGAGTTCTAGGCTCAGCTCTGTCATTTACTTACTGTGTGACTTTGGAGAAATCTCCTCCTATTTGAAGGTCTCAATTTCTTTATTTGTAAGGTGAAGTATATAGACTTAAAGTTTCTTATAGTTATTATGTTCTCTATTTCTAAAATTGATGATTTGTTAACTTGTTTTTGAATAATCAAATCAACACATGTCTTTGCATGTAAATCCCTCTTGATATGTTTGATGCCTTACCCCCAGGATGCTGGATACTCTGTATGAATCATTTTGGAACACTGAATACTGGATCCCCCCTGGGTACACATGGGCTGATTTGGAAGATTCAGATGGCATCACATACCCTCATCCCAAAGACCTGATGGCAGCTATTCCTCTGACCTTTATCTTAATAATAATTAGATGTGGTATTGAGAGGTGAGTCAATTGTTTTATTTTTTATGGTTCTTTCAGGATATATCCTCCCTTCTTCCAAACCCATGCAGTATAAACTTCCCTTGTAACAAAGAAAAAAAAAGTTAATCAAGACCAATCAAGGCAGCAATCACATCTGACAATGTATGCAACATTCTGCAGCCATAAGACCCCACATCTATAAGAACAGCAGGTACCATTTAATTTCTTCATCTCTTCAAGAGAGAAGGAAGGCAGGATTTCTCATAAAATTAATTAATATTCAATTCCATTTACACTATTGTAGTCATTATGTATATTGTTCTTAGGCATTTAATTTCACTCTGCATTAGTTCAATGAAGTTTTGTTTTCAAGTTTTCTATATTCCTCACATCCATCATTTTGTTTAGTCCATAATATTCCATTAAATTCATGTGCTGCAATTTATTTAGCTGTCCCCTAATCAGTTGGAACCTATTATGTTCCCAGGTTTGTTTGTTCTGTTTTTTGTTTGCTCCCACAAAATGTGTTATTAAAATTTTATTACCTGTGAGATCTTTCCTTATCTTACTGACACCTTTGGGACATAATATATACCTAGTATTAAATTATTTTAGTCAAGTGGTATCAACAGTTTAGTGATCTTTGTAGTATTAATCTAAATTTCTTCCTAGAATGATTGGATTACCAAAGTTCAATAAATATTGTAATATTATGCTTATCTTTCCATACTCCCTCCAGCATTAACAATTTCTATCTCTTGTCATTTTGCTATTTTGTTGGGTATAAGTGAGATATCTGGGTTCTTTTGCTCTATATTTCTCTTATTATTAGTGACATGGAGCAATCTTCTATTTGGCTATTGACAACTTGTATTTCTTATTTGTTTTATTTATTTTTTTGGCAAGGCAATTGGGGTTAAATGACTTATCCAGGGTCACACAGCTAATAAATATTAAGTGTCTAAGTCCAGATTGAACTCAGGCCCTCCTGACTTCTCTGGTGCTCTATCTACTATGTCATCTAGCTACCTCTGTAATTCTTTTTTAGAACACTTTGATAATTTATTTATCACCAAACTGTTTTGGCTTTCTACATCTGTATTAGTTCTTGATATATCTTGCATAGAAAATTCTTACCAAAGATATTTAATGAAAATATTTTTTTCATAGTTAAAGTTATAATTGTTAAGTTTTCATTTTCTTCCATTTATTTCTTTGCTATCAATTATTATGCCTTTCTTTTGAGTCTATGGTGCATCCTTGAGCTTAGTTTTACTTACACCAATTTCATTCTATTGTATTTCAACAAGATATCCCTTGGATTACTAATCTGCATTCCCTTTAGTCCAGTCATCTTATTTTTCAGAAGAGAAAGCTGAGGCCTCAAAAGGTAAGGTGTCTTGAGGTAGGGTCACAGAAAGGGTAATTCCAAATTCAAAATTTTTTCTCCAACATATCACACCATTCAAAATAACTTTAAAAAGTGTTTTCCTCTCAAATATTGTGAGATTGCAATATTTCAATATTTAATTCCTTTGGGCAGTCTTTCAACTCTGAAGGGATTGTCCCAGCTTTAAGAAACTCTATTCATCCATTCCCCCAAC
Organism: Myrmecobius fasciatus; assembly: GCA_023553655.1. NCBI lineage: Eukaryota > Metazoa > Chordata > Mammalia > Dasyuromorphia > Myrmecobiidae > Myrmecobius > Myrmecobius fasciatus. Next base: position 233,085 of record JAJPUD010003538.1, on the reverse strand, counting down.
ATATTTAGTTCATGAGCCCCTACTGATATATTCACTTTTAATAGTCAGCCAGAAGATATAATTAGTTCAAACCAAAAGCATTTAATAAGATGTTAGGTTGAGAAAAGTAGCCCCACCTATCTGGGGCCGTATGTGGAAAATACATGGACAATTACACATGTAGGTTATTTGTGTGGAAAGACAAGTTATATTTGGTGTTACTGGGTTGCAGATGTTGTCTTCTCCTGACATAGGTCTCATAGGCTACTGAATAGGCCTGGTACATGCTAGTCTTACAGGTCCTGTCAAATGTTTATCTTTCGGTCCTCTGATTCCCTGGTCCACAGGGACTGTGGTCTGCTAGCTTGGCTGTAGTCTCTTTCTAACACTTCCAGCTTCTGTTTAGCTTTCTCAGCTACTGTTCTGCCAAGATATATTTTTTAACCCAGCACTTTTAGAGAAAGCAGAAGGATCCTAATTCTAGGACCAGAAGAAAACCTCCTCTATTTTATTTCCTATAGAAGCTTTTCATCTCCCCCAAGGAAATTTTCTTTCTTTTTAATTTTTTTTTCTTTTTTTGTTTTTGTTTGTGAAATTTTCAATCCTAGAGGCCAGATTCTTTAGAAAACAAACAAACAAGCCAACTACAGTGTTCTTTCTGGCACTAAATGTCCAGACCATGTCTTCTTATTAAACAACTTATAGTACCCGATTTGGTCTCTTATTTCAGAAACTTCATGCTTGCTTAGAGTGAATATTGGTAACAATTTTCATCTAATCAAAGGCTTAAGTATAAAACATACAAATATGATCAGATTTAATTGATCCATAAGAACTTGGCATTTTTCTGCTTCATGTATTCAGTTCCAGCTAAATTGTAGAACACTGCTTTTCTTAAAACTTTTGTATAGTCCTTACACACGTTTTTGATTTCTTCCCTCAACAGTCTTTAAAGTCCATAACTAATACCATCTTCTCCAGGAAGACTTCCTTGACTTTTTTCTTCCCTTGCTCATAATTGGTAATGGCCTTCACCTTAGATGGTACCCTTTCTTTTCATTGCTTTGAGACACTTACTGTATGATATTATTGATGTGTATGTGGGGTGTGTGCCTGTTTCCCCTATCAGACCATAAGCTTCTTAAGGGCAAGGATATCCCTGGGCACTTAGCTTGGTATACAATAGATGCTCATTAAATACTTAGTGAATTTCAAGGGAATACAATATTTGCTCTTTGGCTGTGGCCCAGAATCTTGGGTAAATCATCAGATCCATTGAAAGAGATATTCCTACCCCCTTTCCTGACAACTTAGAAGTTCCTTTCATAAGGAAAATATGTGATGCTCTTCTCCCCCAAGCTAAGCATTTAATAATGCCCCACAGGCACCCCTTGCCCTTCCTAATCCTCCTCCCAAGCTCCATCTCCTCCAAGCTGTGCCAATTTAGTCATGGTAGGTTATTTGGGGAGGGCAAGATTTGGCAGAGAGCCCCCTAAAGGGCCATAATTGGGAGGGTTTATGTATATTCAACTCCTCCTGTCTCCTCTCACAGGTTCATAGGGCTGCCCTTGTGTAGAGCCGTGGGTGTTCGTGACCCCATCAGGATGAAGGCTACTCCCAACCCCATATTGGAGTCATTTTTCCAGACCCAGAGTAAGAATCCCAAAAAGGTGAGTAGGCCCTAAGTTTGGATTCCACTAAGGATCTTGTGAGGTTTAAATCTCTTTAACAGAGCAGTATCTGATATTCAGTGGTCCTCAAATAAGAAGTGGGGAAGATGAGAAGTGCCGTGTGCCCAGGGGTCACTCCAACACCTTTCTGTGTTTCTGCTGCTTCTAAAAAGGGTGATACTCTGATCAACCTCAGAAAGGAATTCATAAGAACTGGGTTCTTATCTCACCTCTGCCATGACTTGCTTTGTAAACAGTGAAGTCATTTAACCTTTTTTTGGAGCCTTAGTTTTCTCATCTGGAAAATGAGGGGATGATCTCTAAGGTCATTTCCAGCTTTCCCATTTTATGTTCTATTGACATGGTTTTCTCCCTGAGTCATTCTCAATACATCTCCGCATTCAATTGGTTGCCAAAGCTTTTTGATTCTGTTTCCATTACATGCCTTGAAACCATCCCCTTTTCTCTACTCCTCCCACAGCCACTTTAATTCAGGTCCTTAACACCTCTGTGTTCTACCACCACTATTGCAAAGGCCTAATTTGTTCCATTGTTCCACTGTCTTCTTCTCTATAATCCATCCTCCTCACAACTACCAGTCAGCCGTTTCTAAGGCTCATGTCTGACTTCGGTACCTCTCAGTTCCCCTGAGTAACTATTGATTCCCAATTAAATACAATCAGTTCTTTTTGATCTGAAAAGCCCTTTACAATTGGGCTCCAAACTACCTTTCCAGACTTATTTCACATCATTATTTCCACACACTCTGTTCTAGCCAGTTTCACCTACATGCTGTTATTTGTATCTAACATTCCATTTTCCACCCCCATGCCATTGTATAGTCTGGCTCCCATATCTGGCATGTTCTTCTTGTCTAGGAATGCTTTTGTTTCTTCATTGTGGAAATCATGTCAAGGTTTCTACCTTCTTCAAGAACCTTTTCCCTGTTTTCCCAATTACTAATATTCTCCTGAAATTACTTTGTATTTGTTTACATCTATTTAGTCACATGTACACATGGTGTCTCCTTCTAACAGAACATGAAGGCAGTGAATGTTTAATTTTCATCTTTTCTTTGTGTTTAGCAAGATGGTTTCAGAGACTCTCCACTAGTGGACTTCCTTTATCCCAGAGGGCAATAGTCTATGGCAGAGACCAGGATGTGGCTTGGGCAATGTTTTTATTGGGTCCTTCACCCCCTGCCTCAAGGGGAGCACTTGGAGGGGAGGAAGACTAGACTCAAGCTCTTTGGATCAAAACATGCCCTTGCTGTGCTTTCTGTCACTCTCTGATTAGGGAAACTATATGACATTAGAATAGACAGTCACCTGGGGCTAAGGTCCTCCCTTTGTCTTCCCTAATCTTCTCCTACTGTCTCCAGGATGAGTTGAGTAACCTGGCCAGTCAGTCCAACCTCTCTGTGAGGCAAATTGAGTCCTGGTTTCGACGCCGCAGAAATCAAGAGCGACCATTAATAAGCAAGAAATTCTCTGAAGCCTGGTGAGCTGGAGGGATCTGGTGGAAGACTGACTCCAAGATACCCAGACTTGGGTCAGTGGGTCATGGGAACAGGCCTGACTTGGAAAGCCCCATTTGTCCATCTTTTCACCCACTCCTCTGATACCCCCCCCAGCCATATGACTTTATTCATTCATCTCTGCCCCTGTTCTGTATTTTCAGTTGGAAATTTTTATTTTACTCCATTTCTTTCTTCGACGGCTTCTTCATCCTCTACAATGTGAGTATGTCCTGTTCCATCTCTACCACATAACCATTCCTCCTCATTTGATTCCTCATTCTCTCCATTTCCATTGTTTTCATCCTGTCTTTTTCTGCCCATTCATTGCCTTCCATTTTCCTACAGTCCCCTTTATCCCCTTACCTTTGCTCTCCCTATGTTCTTTGTTCTCTGTTCCCACATGGTTCACCTTATCTTTTCTTGCTTTCACCGTTCTTTCTGTCCCTTGCCATCCTGTCCATTCCCATGTTCCCACACGTCATCACTCTCTTTTAACCCCTTGTGACCTTTTTGTTCTCTCGATGATTCATTCTCTTCATCTTTCTTCCTCTTCTATCTCATGCCATTTCTGTTGCTTCTCTATCCCCTAGTCCTTTCCACTCCCATTCTTTTGATTCTTCTTTTCTTGCATCTGTTCCTCCATTCTCTCTCCTTTTAAACTCTCCATATACACAGTATCCCCACTGATTTCTCTCTTACCCTGTTCCCTCGTCTTCTTATCTATTTCATTGTTGCTCTGCCTCTACTTTGCTTCCCCCTGCCATCAACCCTGAATTGTCCTATCTATATTCTGTTATACTAACCTACTTTACAGTTCCTATGATACTAGGAATGGGGAAGGCAAGGTCATGGAGTCTTTAAGGGTGATGTAACCAGATTAGCCAGTCTGACTATAGACAGGATGAATCATATAGACATTGAAACAGAAATTGTGCCCCTCAATCATAGAAATGATGATTTCAGAGGAAGCAAAGGAAAGGGAGGAGGCAGGACTGGATCACAGAACCTCAGGAATTGAGAATTAGAAGGGATATCAGCAGTCATCTTGTTCAATCCATATGGAAGAGGAGTCCTAATATATAATGAGGAGTCCTCACTATAATATACCTGACAAATGGCCATCCTCCATAAAGATCTACATGTAGGGGAAAGATACCACTTCCCAGAGTAGCCCATTCCATTTTGGGATAGTTTTATTATTAAGAAGTTTTTCTTGAGATCAAACCAATATTGGCCTCTTTGTAACTTCTAGTTACAAATTACTCCTAGTTCTGCTTTCTGGGATCAAGCAGAACAAGATGAATTCCTCTTCCTTATGGCAACTAATTTGGGAGAATCATCTCATTTCTTTTGAGTTATCTCCAGGCTTAACTTGCTCAATTTCTCTACTATATCCTCATATGACAAATTCAAATCATTTCCTCATCCAATCAATTGCCAAGTCCGCTGATATTACTTCTGTAACATCTTTTGAAGCCATCTCCTCTCCACTTCCAATACAACCCCAGTAAATTCAGGCCCTCATCATCTCTGCTCCCCACTATTGCAATAGCTTCCTCCTTGGTTCTGTGGCCCCCATTGGCTCCTTTTTAACAGTTCATCCTCCTCATATATATTCCTAAAGCTCCCATATGACTGTATCACTTGCCTCCCCAAGAAACTTAAATGATTGTCTAATGCCTCTAAAATAAAATACAAACTGTTCTCTTTGACCTGTAAAACTCTTCACAGTTTGGCTTTAATCTGTCTTTTGAGACCTACCACATATAAACCATAAAACTGATTGCCCTTCTCTGGACACTCTGGACACTATCCATTTCCTTTTTAAACCATGGTACGTAGAATTGTACCCAAAAATCCAGATGAAGTCTGAAGAGGACAGAATACAGCAGAACTTTAGATTCCTATTTCTGGAAGCTTTGCCCTTCAAGGCAGCCCAATGTCCAATTAACTTATTTGACTGCCAAATTATAATGAGAGAGAAGGGAGAGAGAGAGAGGGAGGGAGGGGAGAAAGGGAAAAGGAGAGATAGAGAGAGAGGGAGAGGAAGAAAGAGAGAAGAGAGGGGGAGAGAGAGATCTAACAGAGGGATCAGATGTTAATGGCCCAGGAGAAATTAGAAAGGAAGAAAGGGTCAAGCCTCTCATCTAATCAGGGACTGTACCTTATATACTTGATTCTGTCTTGTCCTGAACCTGGAAAAGAGGAAGAAAGGGGATGTCTGGAGAAGGAGAGGAGATGATGTAAGGTGGTAATGCAATCATTCCTGTTTATCACTTGGAATTCCTTTGAAGAAAGCTTGAAACTATGGGGAGGAGCCATTACCTGTGGGAACTGGTGATTCTGAGAGCAATGGCTAGAACATGTCTTTTGTTTCTTTCAGAAAACCTGGTTTGGCCAGCCAGAGACAGTCTGGAATGGATACCCTAAGCAGGTGAGCAGTCCCTGGACAAGGGCAGGTGGTATATTTGTCCACACAAACAAGCCCTTGCAATGATGATGATGGTGGTGGTAGTGATGATGATGATGAAAGCTAACATTTATATAGTGCTTTAAGGTTTGCAAAGTATTTTACAAATATTATCTCATTTGGCCCTAGCAACAGCTCTGAGGGAAGGAAGTGCTATGATTTTCCTCATTTTACAGATGAGGAACCTGAGACTGGTCTAAGATCACACAGCTAGCTATTAAGTGTCTGAGACTGGGTTTGAACTAAGGTCTTCTTGATTCCACGTGCAGTACACTATCCATTATGCCCCCGCAGTGGCCAATAATGAATGTGGCCTCTTCTTATCCCTCCTCCAAATCTTCAGAATCACAGAATCTCAATAATAGAAAGAACCAGAGAGGCTGACTGGTGTAGTCCCTAACTGAATAAAATTCTTCTCCATAATTACTTGAAAAATGGTTGCATTGTTTATACGTGAAGTTCTCCAGGGAGGACAAACTTCTTACTTTCCAAGACATACCAGTCTACTTAGGGACAACTCTCTTTGGAAGGGTGTCTGGTCTTATATCAAACCTAGATCTGGCCCTCTATAGCTTTCTTTCATTGAGCCTAGTTCTTCCCTCTGGGGTTGTCTTCCATATGATGGCCCTTCAAGTATTTGAAGATACTAAGCATGTCTTCCCTTTTTTTCCCAAGCTAACCATACTCAGTTTAAAAAAATCTCAATTGTGATGTGATCTCAAGACCCATAATCATTCTGATTATTCTCCTTTGCAACCTGCTTCAGTTTTCAATGTCGTTTCTAAAATATGGCACTCAGAACATAAGTACAGTAGCCAATAGACTATAATTCCTTCCCATCTTACAATTAATTGTCTTGGGCATTCCCTACGAAAGTTTTCTTGATTCTTTTTTTCCTCTCTTCACTAGAGATATATAGAAGTGATGAGGTCAAGGGATTTTGAGATTTGAACAAGGGGAAAAGAGGCAAATAGCTTCTTTTCTCAGAAATATATGGGCAAACTATTCAGTTGAGTCAGGATATGTGAAAGGGTTGGTGTGAACAGAGAGAAAAGAGAATTAGTAGAGGGGTTGACCATTTGCCATGACATCTCTCTTTTTTCTTGATCCATATCTCAAAATCTCTAGACAATATCCCCCTTTTCCTTCTCTGTATGACTCTTCTAAAGAAGGGACTCTCTTCACCAAGACCAACCCTTCTATAGATTTCTTTTGATTTCATTCCCTCCTGTTTTCTTTGACAAAGTGTTTTATAATTATGTACAAAAGGACTTCATTAATGCTGAATATTATTTCTCTCATAATAATAGACTATTGAATTAATTCTTTTTATTTTCTCCTTACATTGCTAACTTGAGTTTGCAGTCCACTAAAACCTTCAAATATTTTTTTTTCCAATTGATACCTATTGATACTTATCCATTTCTATCTCATATTGTTCTGGTAAAAATTGATTTTTTAAACTTTAATGTTTTAGCTTTTAAAACTTTGTGGTTATCCCTCATAAATGTCATCTTATTAATTTTATTTAGACATCCTAGACCATCAAGATTTCTTTGGACCTTGTCATAAAGTTGGCCAGCTATCTCTCTGGCTTTGTGTCATCTGAAATTTTTTCAGCCTGTTATCTGTGCCTTTATTCAAGTCATTGATTAAAAAATGTTATGTTAAACATCATAGAGCCAAGCATTAATCCTGGAATATCTCACTGGAGATCTCCTTCCAAGTCGCTGTCAAACTGTGACTATTCTTAGAGTATGATCACTCAACCATTTCTGAATCTACCCAATGGTACCATTTAGTAATTAACATCTCTTATCTTTTCTACAAGAATATTTTGAGAGATTTTGACAAAAGTTTGGCTAACCTTTAGGTCAACTCTGCTGCATTTCCCTAACTTTCCATTTTGCTAATCTCTTCAGGGAAAAAAAATATAATTGCTATGATCTGTAACTTCAGGTTCACCTTCACTACAATCTCCTTGTAATTGTCTTGGACATTCTCCACAACAGCTGTCCAAATTTTTTCTTCTCTCTTTGAGCTGCTCACACCACTCCATCTACATATCCTGACTCGGAGGAAGACTTTTTTTTTTTTTTACATATTTTATTTTATTTTATTTATTAAAGCTTTTTATTTGCAAAACATATGCATAGGTAATTTTTCAACATTGACCCTTGCAAAGCTTTCTGTTACAAATTTTTCCCTCCTATCCCCACCCCCTCCCCCAGATGGCAGGAAGTCTAATACATTTTACATATTTTATTGATTTTAATCATCTCTTTATGCTGATGATATCTATCTATCTATCTATCTATCTATCTATCTATCTATCTATCTATCTATCTATCTATTACCCTGGTCTCTCTTTCCTAAGTCTTAATCACATATCTCCAACTGCATTTTAGATCTGTCATGTTGGATGACCTGCATACATCTCAGACTCCATATGTCTACAACATAACTCCTTATCTTTCCCTTGCAACCAGTCTGTCTTCCAAACTTCCCTGCTCCCTTGAAAATAGCCCTATCTTTCCAACTGAGATTTCCGATTTTATGCAGTAATCATTATCAACACTTTTTTTCCCTCTCTCATGTCCAGTCAGTTCCAAAGTCTTGTTTCTACCTCCTTCACTTCTATCCCTTTGACTCCACTTCACAGCCACAGGCTCTTATCACCTGTCACCTAGATTATTACATTAGCCTCCTCCTTGAGCTCCTTGCTTTGAGTCTTTCCCCATTCCTACATGAAGCTGTCAGAATGATTTGTCTGACTACATCACATTCTAATTAAATAAACTGCATGGGTTCCCTTATACTTCAAAGGTCAAAGATGAACTACTGTGTTTACTATTTAAAGCCAACAATCTCATCCCAATCTACCTTTCCAGCCTTATTGCATACTCCTCCTCATAATGTGCGCTAAAATTCAGCCAAACTGAACTTCTCATTTTTTTTATACATGATTCTTCATTTCTCATTTCAATGTCTGTCCCTCATACTTAGAATGTACTCCTTCTTTACCTTCACATTGGGAAATCACTATAATTCCAGATTATAATCCAAATGCTTCTTTCTTTGCAAAATTTTCCTTGATTACCCAGTTGCTAATATCTTTTCCCCCAAACTAATTTTTATTTATTTTGGTTGTATGTACATACATATGCACCATATGTATATGTGTGTGTTGTAAATGTTAATGTACATATAATTTCCTCAATAGAATGTAAGCTTGTTGGGAGCAGAAACTTTTTCATTTTTGCTTTTGTATTTTCTGTGTTTAGCCCAAGGCTTAATATATGATGGTAAATTTAAAAGCTGTTTGTTGATTGCTTGATTACTGTAATCAGTAGGGTAAAGCCAAGTGTATGGTCCCATGGTACTATTGTTCCTAAATTTCCCTGTTGAACTATCTTTCTTTCTGTGGGCAATATCAATGACCAAATGTCTGTTTCTACACTTAGCCTCTGCAACCTGCCATATACTGGTGGTACCTCTTGGAACTCAGCTTCTACCTCTCCTTGCTACTCACTTTGACCAATGATGTGAAGAGGAAGGTGAGTCTGGAGGGAATCTGGGTTTTGAGGAAAGCTCTTATCTTCCCAGTCAAGAGAAAAGAGTAGAAGGAAGAAGACCCACTTACTAGTGTAAGCTTCCATGAGAAATGTGTCTTGTTTGGTCCTGATCCTAAAAGCCACTTCCTGTTATAAGCATAGGGTCTTGTCCCATAAAAAGAAACAGAAAGAGCAGACCTGGTCCACTTGAGCTTGGTGGATTCAGTGGAAGACTTCCAGAAGCTAAGGGACCAATTCCATTCTGTTTAATTCAATAGCCAAGATGCTCTCTCTCTGGGGCTCCTACCATCTCCAAGTCAATCACTAGTTCTCCTTTTACCATACTATCAGCTTCTTGACCTTCTCTTATTTCTTCCTTATACCTCACCTCAATTTCTGCCTTCCTTTGAAACATTTGAGCCTTCCCCAAGTGGATTGTCATGTATCAGAAAAGAAGTGGTGGGAGGAAAAACTATTCCTAGATTGTGGATCAGAATTTAACTCTGAGCATGGTCAAAGCCAGCTACACCCTCTGGGAAGAAAGCAACATTCTGGCCTTAGGGCTGCCATCTTCTTTCCAGGACTTCAAGGAGCAGGTTATCCACCATTTTGTTACTATCACACTGATCATCTTCTCCTATTCTGCCAATTTTTTGCGTATTGGTGCCTTGGTGCTGCTGCTACATGATATTTCAGATATCTTCATGGAGGTAAGTGAAACCCAGACTGTAAGATCCACTCAAGTGCCTGAAAGTCTCATGTGCACAGGGGCCACTGCCCCAGAGAAGGTAACAGAAGTGTGTCTAACCTGTAGCCTATTGTGCCTGGTCAACCAGAGGTCCCTAACACAAGTAGGAACTCAGGACTTATATGAAATGACTTTGTCCCTGGGGAGAATGAGAATGACCCCACAGAAAGAGATGAGATTTTCTCTCTCCCTAGTTCTGCTCCTACCAGAGAGTAAAAGTTAAGGGAAATCTCTAAAACAAAAGTTGACTATAGTACTTATATAAGGTCTGCCATGAAATAGAGGAGGAGGGACTCTAATCACATTCCTTATTTAAAAAAAAAAAAGGTCTTATTATTTAACATGAATATTAGGTGCAGGACAGCTCTTTATTTCCCCCATTATAGGGTATGTCTGATTCAAAAGCCTTCCAAGTGTGCATTAGCAAATAAAATTAATTCTGGTATAATATGTCATAAGCACTCCCAGGAAATACCGTGCCATCAAAACCACCCAGTAAAAAACATAGAGCTTCTGAGGATGATGAAGTTAAAGTAAAACATTCAAAAACTTCATCAGACACATAAAAAAATAGGAAGCTAATAAAAAAATTTAATCCATATTAAATGGTTAAGAAGTACACAAATAGTATAAAAATAATGTCTATGCCCTTGATCTTAGGCTGCTGTTCCATTTATACTCTTATTGACCATGTATTAAGGAATAAAAACCTCACAATCAAATGCAGAAAGACAGAAATATTAAATGTATCCTTCCAGATCATGATGCGATAAAAATTATATTCAATAAAAGACAATGGAAATATAAGTTAAAAATTAGAAACTAAGCCATCTATTCCTAAAGGATGAATAGATCAAAGAACAAATATAAACAATAATTTCATCAAAGAAAATGACAACAATGAAACAATATATCAAAATCCATGGGATGTAGCCAAAGCAGAAATTAGGGGAAATTTTGTGTCTCTGAATGCTTACATCAATAAAATAGAGAAAGGTCAGGTCAACAAATTGACCATACAATTAAAAAAAAACTAGGAAAAGATAAAATTTTAAATCCCCAATTAAACACCAAATTGGAAATCCTAAGGATCTCTTATAAGGAGAGGTTAAGAAAATTGAAAGGAATTGAACTAATAAATAAAACTAAAAGCTGGTTTTATTGGGGGGGGGGAGAATCTCACAATAAAATAGGTCAACCATTGATTAATTTGATTTTTAAAAAAGAAAACTAATATTGAAAATGAAAAAGGTGAATGTATAACCAAATGAAGATGAGATTAAAGCAATTTATAGGAGCTATTTTGCCCAATTGTCAATAAATCTGACAATCTAAATGAAATAGATGAATATTTACAAAATTTTAAATAACCCAGATTAACAGAAGTGGAAACAGAATACTTAAATAAATAATGCTGTTTCAGAAAAAGAAATTGAACAGGTTATCAATGAGTTTCCTAAGAAAAAATTCCCGGGACTAAGTGAATTCACCAATGAATTCTACTAAAGATTTTTTAAAATTAATGCAATTATGATGTAAATTACTTGGGAAAATAGGCAAAAAATGAGTCTTCCCCAATTTCTTTTATGGCACAATTATAGTTAAATCAGAAAGAGCAAAAATAGACAAAGAAAACTATTTGCCAATTTCCTTAATTTAAGTAAATTTTAATAAAACACTAAAAAGGAGATCACAGTAAAATGTCACAAAAATCACTTATTATGACCAAATGAGATTTATATCAAGATTGTAGTGCTGATTCAATATTTTGAAAACTATCACTATGATTGACCCTATAAAGTAATAAAACCAAGAAAAATCATATGATTATTTCACAGCATGCAGAAAAAAAAACTTTTGATAAGCTACAACATTCATTACTATTACAAAGGCTAGGAAGTTTATGGATAAGTAGAGAAATGATATCTAAAACCATCAGCAAGCATTATTTGAAATGGCGATAAGCTAAAATTCTCCCAAATAAGATGAGGGATGAAGGAAGGATACCCATTATCACTACTAATATTCACTGATCTACTAGAAATGCTAGCCATAACAATAAGAGAAGAAAAAGTAACTGAAGGAACTAGAATAAGTAATGAGAAAACAAAACTATCACTCTTTGCTGATGATATGATCCCATACTTGGAGAATTCTAGAGAATGAATTAAAAGATTAGTTGAAATAATTGACAACTTTAACAAAATAGCAAGATATAAAACAAATCTTCATTAATCATCAGTGTTTCTAACCAAGAAAGAGGATCCTGGAATGTAAAATGGAAATTTTTCAATACAATAAATTTAAAGGGAGTTGCACAAATAAAATAAATGCAGCCAAGATTAGAAAGAAAGCAGAAAGCCCTAAAGCCTCATTTCTCAAATATGTAGAGAATAGTCAAATTTATAAGAATACAAGTCATTTCTCAATTGATAAATGATTAAAGACTATGAAGAGGCAGTTTTTTAGAAGATAAACTTAAGGACATGTAGCACAGAAGTCACTAAGCTCTTATGAGCTCATATGTCTCTTAGCAAAGTTCTTTTTGAGTTTGCATCTCCTCCATCTATGTGGTTATTTATAAATGATTTGCATGTCCCTTTGTACTCATGAACACATTACACAACATGCAAATGTAAATTTTGAAAGGAAGAGAAAAATTAAATAAAAATTTTAAAATTATTTTTCAGTGTACAAAAACCACTATTCTCTTGAGAGCAATGTGATTGAATATGCTTCATTTGCAAAGAAAATCCTGTATATGTCTTGTTTATGAGTAAGAAAGAATTGAACTGAAATCCAGACTGGGCTCTCAATATTTCAGTACTTTACACCAGAGGTGTAAAGGCACTGAGGAACATAGTGCAGTGGAAACCAGATTAAATGTAACTCGGAAATATTTAATAAAATAAATAAAAACACTATAGAACATAGCCAATGTTAAGATGTGATTTTCTAAGTCAATAAGCAATTAAGGAATCTGATGTCAGGTTTAGTGACTCTTGACTCTTGGTTTTGTATACCTACTTTATTCCAGTCTACTTCTTTGCCAATACCAAACTCTCTAAGTTTGACACTAGCACACTAGGCAAACGTGCCAACAAAAATTAATAGGGGCAATTTCCTCATCCCAGAGTTGTCCAGACCAGTGAAATCACACCCAGGCCCTATCTCTGTGCCTGTCTAGCAATTAATTGCTTAACTAGATGAATGCAGTTAGTCAAGAAAGTTTTAGGTTTTTTAAATTAAAGGTAATACTTTATTAAAGGATCCAAACTATAACAATAAGTCATAACTGTCAGTGAACAAAGCAGTGTCAATGCAAAAATAATGAGCAAAAGTGAATTTTGTGTGATTTCAACACTGCAGAGAATACTTGATTTATGATGTCTCCATACCTTAAGTTAACTGGGTCAGTGGCTAGCATATTCAATCTGGAGTCAGGAAGATCTGAGTTAAAATCCTGCCTCAGACACAAATTATATGTCCCATGGGCAAGCCATTTAATCTCTATCTGCCTCAATTTCTTCATCTTTTTTTTTTTTTTTGCTGAGGCAATTGGGGTTAAGTGACTTGCCCAGGGTCACACAGCTAGGAAGTGTCTGAGACCAGATTTGAACTCAGGTCTTCCTGACTTCAGGGCTGGTGCTCTAACCACTTCGCCACCTAGCTGCCCAATTTCTTCATCTTTAAAATGGGGATGACAATAGCACTTCTTTCCCAGGGTGATTATGAAGATTAAATTAAATTATATTTGTAAAGTGCTATACATATGCTAGCTATTATTATTTTTGTACATTATATTTTTGTATGATTTGAGGAACAGAAAATAGACTGATTTGGCTAGAGAGTAAAATGCAAGAAGGTAAGTAATATGGTTGGAAAGGTAAGTTGGAGAAGGTCATGAAGGGCTTTGAATGCTTAACACAGCATTTATATTTGATCCTGGAAGTTATAGGGAACCATTGGAGTTTTCTGAGTAAGGAAATGAACTGCTGAAATCTATGCATTAGTAATATTATTTTGTCAGGTGAGTGGAGGACTGGGGAAAGATTTGAGACAGGGGATCCAATTAGGAGACTGCTTATAGTAATCTAGGCAAGAGGTGCTAACTTCAGTTCTCTCTGTTGTGTGCCTGGAGATAAGAGAATGTAGATAAGAAGTGTGGCAACTGCTTGGAAGGGCGGCAAAAGTTAGGAGTCCAGGATAATGGTGTAGTTCCAAATCTGATTGACAAGGGATGTGATACCTTTGAGAAAATGGAATTATGGAGAGGAATGGATTGGAGGGTAATAGATCTATAATGAATATCTCTCACCATGCATGAGTGTTTATCCTGTGACTATTTCTTACTTACCCAAAATAAAAAGGATGGGGGTAATGCTCTTTCTCACTGGTCAATGCCCTGAAACTCAGTCAACCTTCCAAGGAACATCTTTAGGTTGCATATAAAGAAAACCTGCCTAAGGATCAGAGCACTTTGAAAGCAGAATGGCTTGTTTGTGAGATGTAATAAGTTCCTCATCATTGTAACTCTTCAAGTGAAGTGATTACTTATCTAGATGCACTCTTCAAGTGCAGGTTGGCTTACATCTGAGGTTCCAATTCAGGGTTTATGTGTTCCCTCTGTCATTTCCCTCTGTCATTTCCTTCCAGGCTTGTAAGATGTTAATTTACACCAAGTGGAGTCAAGCTCGGGATATAATGTTTATCCTCTTCGCTGTGGTGTTCTTCGTTAGCAGACTCATTTTCTTCCCAATCAAGTGAGTCTGGTCCTAAGAGGTGGGTCCCTGAGGGCAGAGAGGAGGAAAACAATCTGAGTTCTGGGGACCTTCGGATGCCAAGAGCTATCTTCTAGAATGAGAAGTGAGCTCCCTGCCTGACAAGTTCTTCTGAGAAAAGTGGGATGAGATCAGACCAGGGGATTCTAGGGGTCCTTTTAGATCTTCTCCCATCACAAGGACTTTTCACCCTCCTCTTGCATTATTTGGGAGGTAAAGGGGTTGATAATGGTGACCAATATGTCTGAGCCCTAGTAGCCTGCCCATTGTGACTCTCAGTTCCCCCCTCTCTCTTTTGCAGAGTCCTCTACAACACTTACTATACTTTCCTGACCAACTACAAGATCTTCTTTGGATACTATTTTGCCAATACTCTCCTGATAGTCCTGCAGCTTCTCAACACCTTCTGGTTTTTCCTTATCCTAAGAATGTTCTACAAGCTTTTATCAGTGGGCCAGGTAGGTACAAATCTTTCCCTGACCCACCCATCCTTCTCCATATCCATGACCATCAGCAGTAGAGAAGGGGGAGAAAGTAGAGGCATTTTGAAGATGGAAGGGGAGCATAGAGGTTTAGGTCTGGCATCCTAGTGCCAATAGGCACCCAAATAGTATCTTTAAGGCATCTTACTACTCAGTGTTCTTGTCTTTCATCTCTTGTTTTTCCTAGTTGCTCTTCTCCTTTTTTTTCCTTCTCTCCCTGTATATTCTGTCTCTGTCTCTGTCTCTCTGTCTCTTTTTCTTTCTCTCTTTTCCCTCTTCCTTTTATACACTTTCTCCTCTTCACTCTGCTCCCCTTCCCTTCCCTTTCCTTCTCTTCCCTTCCCTTCCCTTCCCTTTCTTTTCCTTTCCTCTTCCCTTTTCTTCCCATGCCTTCTCTTTCCTTCTCCTCTCTTCTCTTTCCTTCTTTTCCCTTCATTTCTCTTCACTTTCCTTCTCTTCTCTTCTTTGTCTCTATGTCTCTGTCTTTATCTCTCTGTGTCACTGTCTCTCTGTGTATCTCTCTCTTTTCCTTCACTCCATCTCTGTCCATCTTTTTCCACTCTGTCTCACCCTGCAATCAAATGCCAAATATTGTCACTTGTACCTCTATATTATCTCATCTTTTTATGCTCTATTCATGCTTCATGCAGCTGAAAAGTGTATTTTCCGAAACAGGGATTAACCAGAAAGAAAGATGATAAATAGGATATATTAGAGAAGATGAGAAAGGTTGGGATAAAGGGTATATATTAAGGAATTTACCTTGTTGAGGATAAAGGCCAACAATTTTTATGTGAGAGAATGAGGAAGGAAGAGATAGGAGAAAATGCCTCAGTTATATGAGAAGAGGAGGAAGGCAGATGAGAGGACTCTAATTGAATGAACTTAGTTATCTCCATGAAGTAGGTGAAGTCATTAGATAAGAGAATAGAATGAAGAGTACTTATGGGAATCTTGAGGATGGATTAAAAGCTTAGAGTTTCTATTGTTGAGAAGTCCAGCAAATCTATTAGGAAAGTACAAAAGGATTCCCTTGCTTCCGTGAGAGCTCAGTTGAGGATGTATAATGTAAATTTATGGGGGAATCTCATTTATTATGGTCTTGTGATTTTCAACCTCCATTCAGTAATGTTCGAATAAGAACAAAGAAGATAGTTGGTGGGAATAATCTTAAGGTTAGGGTTTGACAAAGTATGATATCTAATAGGAAGAGGAGGCAAAAGATTCAAGTGTACAGGATATTGTGCAGTTAGCTTTATAGATCAAGAGGACGAGATAGGAAAGGGGGGAAGAGTATAGCCAGTGCAGGAGTGATGACTCGATGAGTAATTAGGAGGTGAGGGGAATTGGAGGTCACAGTGAAGTAGAATAAGGTTGGGAGTTGTAAAGCAGAGAGAAAGATGGAATGATAAATGATCGTGAGAAACTCAGGGTTTATGTACCTTGAAGTAGAATATTTGTGGGTGATGGCAAGATCAAGGGTATGACTATTTCTAAGTGTGTTTGAGGTGAAGAGGAATAGATCATGAAAATCGAATAGTTGATTTGGAAAGTTTAAAGGTAAGAGTTTGGGAGAGAGAAACACTATGAGTTAGACACTGAACTCATAGGGTAGAAGGAAGGGGAATACTCTATTGAGAACAATTACTGAGACCTAGATTTGGTGATAAAGTTATTGATTAAAGAATAAAATCAACAAATGAATGAATGTATGAAAAAATAAAAATAGTTATTGAAAGGCTTACCAGCACCAGCCCTGAAGTCAGGAGGACCCGAGTTCAAATCTGGCCTCAAACACTTAACACTTCCTAGCTGTGTGACCATAGGCAAATCACTTAACCCCAACTGCCTCAGCAAAAAAATAAAATTAAATTAAAATTTTAAAAAGCTTTACCACTATGCTAAATTCCATGGATAATAATACAAATTTGAGAGTGTTCCTATTCTTAAGGAAGGGAAGATAACACATAGAAGATAATGGTTAAAGAAGGATGTTTTGGTTTGACAATGGTAGCTAGCTAGCATTTACGTGGTGACATAAGGTTTTCAAAGCACTTTATAAACATTATCTCATTTGGGAAGTCATTGGGATTGTATATGGAGTCCTGATGCACATGCTCTTTGCTGGTACAATGGAATGTTGTTGCATGTTCCAAAGGTAGAAATCAGAGAAGGCAAGTTTTAGGGTTCACACAGTGTTAGACCAAATGCAAGGTTCATTGGTTAAGAGGGTGAAACAGCAAGCAAGATCAATGTCAAGGTAACAGTAATTATTCTAGTAGCTCCCTATTACTAGCTCTACTAGTCATTTGGCCCCATTGTACTTTTCCAGTGTCATTATACATTGCTCCCCATTGCTCCACTCACAATTCTATCTGGCCAAACTAGCCTTCTTGCTGTTCCTAATTCTATCTAAATCTTATTGTCTTTTCACATGTTGCCCCCTCATGCCTAAAATGTCCATTTTTTAGAATTCCTTATTTCTCCTAAGACTCAGCTCAAGAATCCCCTAAATTAAGCATTTCCTAATTTTCTCCCCACCCCCAACTTCTATTGCCACCCATCCTAAAATTTCCCTATTACTTTGTATACATTCTACATATAATTTTTTGAACGCAGGCTAATTCTCCTTATAGAATGTAAATTCCTTGAAGGCAGAAATTGTTCTATTTTTTTCTTGGTTTCTCCATTGCTTTGATAGTGATGAGTACACAGTAGGGGCTTAATGGATGCTTATTGATTGATTGTTCCTCTGGTTTTCAGGTGAAGAATGATGTGAGGAGTGACGTAGAGGAGGATGACATGAGTGATGAGCAGTTGACAGTGAGACAGCAGAGCAATGGGAAACCCCACTCCAATGATGTCACAGATCTTCGGGCCCGAGGGGTTCGAGTACCTGCTCAATTTGTCACTGAGCCTATACCAGTGGAATAACATAATCCAGCTCAATGAAGATCCCTGGATGATTGGGCTCCTGAATGCCTCAGATTCTGATTGAACATGGACTCTATAGAACTGTCTCCCTGTGTCTATCCCTGTCCCCCCACCTTTACTGGTCCTCACGGTGGAGGAGGAAGAATGGAATATCTCTGCTAAGTATTTTATGATGAATTTAGTGATCTTTCTTTTGATCGGCCTTTTCCCCTGAACCATTGTCCTTGGTCTTGGCTACTGAGGCCTGTCACTTAGAAGCACAGAGTGAAGGGGAGAGATATAAAGAGGGAACAGGAAGACCCCCTCTGAGGAGTCTCCTTGGGGCTGCCCAATATCCCTAAGGAGATCTAGAAGGAAATGGCTGCTCTCTGAGCCAATGAAAGACTTGTAGGCCTGGGACTGGAGTGGGCTAACTAGTCTTAGACTTGTCTTCCTAGCCCAGGAAGAAGTTGTCCCTGACACATCTTAAAGAAAAGAGTAGTTCATTCAAGGTAGGGATGAATGTGTGGAACCTGGGTTCACCAGACCCAGAAAGTAAACAATAAAACTTGAATGGTGCAGGACTTACTGTCTCTGAATCCCTGAACCCCATCATTTCTAGCTCATTCCCTATTTAGTTTTTACCTTTAACACTCTTCCTATTTCCTTCGTGATTGTCCTGAAATCTCAGAACTGGGAGGAAACTTGTTGGGCATTCAGTTAAGCACTTTTAAGAGGATAAGGACCCTCTCCAGCAATTTCACAAATAGCCTTTCAACTTTTTCTTGAACACCAAAGATACTTTCTATATTAATAATCCATTCTGAAGTTAGCAAATCCACTCCTATATTGAGACCAAATGTACCTTTTTGAGCTTCTCTTATCACTACTCTTCACCTCTATGGATAATAATGGGAAAGGATAAGAAACTGTAATTAGGAATAAGAAAGCTGGTTTGAGGACATCACTTTTAGATCAACTTTAGGATGAATCAAAAACTGATGCCCCCAAGGATCTGAACGAGGTCATACCAACGTGTCTGAAGCAGAATCTTAATTCTTAATCCATCCATCTCTTACATGCAAATAGATCGATGCACTCCATGATATGGATATTCCCTCCAGTGTAACAGATTGCCATTCATCTATTCAGCTCATCTGGCACAGATTTTATCAAAATGGACTGATGTATGAAACTGGAAAAAAAAGATAAATTATCAGGGAAATCCTTCTGGAAACAATATTCTGAACCCCCAAATAGGCACAATTAAATGAACAGACTCAGGATAAGTGAAGCAGTTTAACTTTTAATACACTCCTGCAGGAAGTGGGTATGGAAACTCCATATGACTTTACACTCATAATTCACAGATACCAGAGCCAACAGTTATACTTTGTAATCCTGCCCTAACCTCTCTTCCTCCTCCTCTTCCTCTTCTTCTGAGTTTCCATTGGAGGAAACCCTTCAAAAGTCTAACATGTCACTCCCATCCCACCACATACACTTCTTAATATGTTTCCCTCTTTGTGATCAGATGTTATATTTTATATTAATGAAGCCTAAAGTCCTGGGGAAGAGATATTAATATTAGTAAAGCTAATTAAACATGCAAAGTAGCAAAGGTACTGTGACCAAAGTCATCAAAAGATCATTGGAACTGGCATCAATCATCTCATTGTTGGAAAGAGTCATGTTCATCAGAATTGATCGTCGTATAATATTGATGTTGTCATGTACAATGATTTCCTGGTTCTGTTCATTTCACTTAGCATCTGTTCATGTAAGTCTCTCCAGGCTTCTCTGAAATCATCCTGCTGGTTGTTTCTTACAGAACAGTAATATTCCATAACATTCATATAGCAAAACTTATTCAGTCATTCCCCAACTAATGGGCATCCACTCAGTTTCCAGTTTCTAGGCCACTACAAAAAGGACTGCCACAAACATTTTTGCACATGTGGATCCCTTTCCCTCCTTTAAGATCTCTTTGGGATATAAGCCCAATAGAAACACTGCTGGATCAAATGGTATGGACAATTTTATAACTTTTTGAGCATAGTTCCAAATTGCTCTCCAGAATGGTTGGATCCGTTCACAATTCCACCAACAATGTATCAGTGTCCCAGTTTTCCCACATCCCCTCCAGCATTTGTCATTATCTTTTCTTGTCATCTTAGAAAATCTGAGGGCTGTGTAATGGTATCTCAGAGTTGTCTTAATTTGCATTTCTCTGATCAATAGTGATTTGGAGCATCTTTTCATATGACTAGAAATAGTTTCAATTTATTCATCTGAAAATTGTTTATATCCTCTGACCATTTATCGATTGGAGAATGGCTTGAATTCTTATAAATTTGAGTCAATTCTCTATATATTTTAGAAATGAAGCCTTTATCAGAACCTTTAAATGTAAAAATTATTTCTCAATTTATTGCTTCCCTTCTGACCTTGTCTGCATTAGTTTTGTTTGTACAAAAACTTTTAAACTTAATATAATCAAAATTATCTATATAGTGTTCAATTATGAGTTCCAGTTCTTTGGACACAAATTCCTTCCTTCTCCACAGATCTGAGAGGTAAACTATTCTATGTTCCTCTAATTTGCTTATAATATCACTCTTTTTGTCTAAATCATGAACCCATTTAGATCTTATGTTGGTATGTGGTCTTAGGTGTGGGTCAAGCCTTAATTTCTTTCATACTAGTTTCCAAATTTCCCAGCACTTTTTGTCAAATAGTGAGATCTTATCCCAAAAGCTGGGGTCTTTGGGTTTGTCAAATGCTAGATTGCTATAATTATTGCCTATTTTGTCCTGTGATCCTATCCTATCTCACTGGTCAGCTGTCACTAATATTAAGCAGAGGCTTATTCTCAGTGGCTTTCTTATTAGATGTTCAGTGGAAAATAAAGAGGAAAATTGCAAAGTTATTTCTTTATGTCTTCAGTCTTGGCCAGTTTAAAGATTGCAGAAATAAAGCCTGACAAGAAAATGACACAAATATTTTTCCTGGTTCAAGAACTTTGTAAAATCTATAAGAATGCAAGTCATTCTCCCATTTGATAAATGATCCAAAGATAACAACAGACGATTTTCTAATGAATAAATTGTTACAATTTATAGTCCTATAAAAATACATTAAATAATTATTGATTATAGAAATGCAAATTTAAACAGCCTTAAGATATCATTTTAAACCTATCAATTTGGTTAAAAGATTGAAGGGGGGAAAGCAACAAATGTTGAAAGGAATGTGGAAAAATTGGGATGCTAATTCATTATCAGTGGGATTGTGAACTGATCCAATTATTTTGAAGAACAATATGGAATTATGCGCCAAAAGTTACTAAATTGCCTATGCCTTTGAACTAGCAATACTACTATATCTATTTCCAAAGATAATTAGACTAAAAGGAAAACAACTTATATTTTCTAAAATATATATAGCAACTATTTCTATGGTGGCAAAGAAATGGAAATTGCAAAGATACCCATCAATTAGGGAATGGCTAAACAGGTCGTGTTATATAATTCTGAAGAAATACTGTTATGGTATAAGAAATGATTAGTTCAATGACCTTCGAAAAACATGGAAAGATTTGCATGAAATAATAAAGAACGAGATAAGCAGAATTAAGAACATTGTATAAAGTAACAAAATATTGTTTTAAGAACAACTCTGGGGGCAGCTAGGTGGTGCAGTGGATAGAGCACCAGCCCTGAAGTCAGGAGGACCTGAGTTCAGATCTAGTCTTAGACACTTAACACTCCCTAGCTGTGTGACCCTGGGAAAGTCACTTAACCTCAAATGCCTCAGCAAAAAGCAAAAAAAAAAAAAAAAAAAAAAAAAACAACTCTGGGCAAATAAGTCATTTTGACTATTATAAGTACCTGAATGAATCAAAAAGGATATATGAAGACAGATGTTATCAGCATTCAGAGAAAGAACTGATAAATAGAAGTATGTATAGAATGATTTCATACATATGCATATGTACATATATATACATATACACATACATATTTATGGCTAGTGGTAGGCATCTCTATTATAGGGAGGAGAGAAAAAAAAAGAAAAGGAATATGCATGATAATTTTATTATGTATTTAAAAAGAATAACAAGATGTACACAATAACTTTGTAAATTCATATGCAATCTTTTTTTTTAAAGCTTTTTATTTTCAAAACATATGCATTTGACAACCTTTTCTCTTGCATAGACTTGTGTTTCAGATTTTCTTCTTCTTCCCCCCACCCCTTCCCTTAGATGGCAAGCAATTCAGTATATGTTAAACATATTAAAATATATGTTAAGTTCAAAATGTATAAACATATTTATGCAATTCTCTTGCTGCACAAGAAAAATCAGATGAAAAAAAAGTAAATGAGTAAGAAAACAAGATGCAAGTGAATAAGAACAAAAAGAGTGAGAATATTATCTTGTGATTCATATTCAGTTCCCACAGTCCTCTCTCTGGGTGTAGATAGCTCTCTTCATCACAAGATCATTGGAATTAGCATCAATCATTTCATTGTTGGAAAGAGTCAAGTTCATCAGAATTGATTGTCAAATAATATTGTTGTTGCCATGTACCTCCTGGTTCTACTCATTCCACTCAGCATCAGTTCATGTAAGTCTCTCCAGGTCTCTCTAAAATCATCTTCTCGATCATTTCTTATAGAACAATAATATTCCATAACATTTATATACCATAACTTATTCAGCCATTCTCCAATTGATGGACATCCACTCAGTTTCCAATTTCCTGCTACTATGAAAAGGGCTGCCACAAACATTTTTGCACAGGTAGGTCCCTTTCTTTCCTTTAAGATCTCTTTGGGATATAGGCCCAGTAGAAATGCTGCTGGATCAAAGGATATACACCATTTGATAACTTTTTGAACATAGTTCCAATCTGTTCTCCAGAATGGCTGGATCCATTCACAGTTCCACCAACAATGTATAAGTATCTCAATTTTCCCACATTCCCTCTAACATTCATCATTATCTTTTCCTGTCATCTTAGCTAATCTGAGGTGTGTGTATTGGTATCTCAGAGTTGTCCTAATTTACATTTCTCTGATCAATAATGATTTAGAGCACCACCACATCATATGCAATCTTTTAAAAATTATTATTTTACTATATTATGGAGGCAAATCATGCAATCTCTGTTGGCAGAAAGCATGATCATAGAACCAAAGAGCAAGTTATAAGAAATCATATAATTCAGCACATTTCCATTTCTGAGACACTTCATTTTAAACTAATATGTCATCTCTAATTACCATAATATATCTAGGAATCAACTCTGAACATGTTTTAACACAACTAATGCAGAATTGAACACAGAAAAGAAAATTGTTAATACCTGGATGATAAGGATCCATTTAATTATAGAGACAAATATGCCATTTTCTTGAAACCACAGGAACCAAGAAAAATGTAAATGTATTGTGCAAGATATGCATAGTTTGATAATTTTTTGAACATAATTCCAAATTGCTCTCCAGAATGGAAACCCTTTATTCTTGAGAGCTACCTTTTCTTCTGTGGGAAAGGATTTTTGCCTGTAGCAAAGATTTTTCTAATTGTATGAAATTTTCTTCTTTTTGCTTGAGGAACAAGTTAGAATCAGAATAGATTGTAAATGACACAGATATTTAAGCACACTGAATAAATTTGATTTGACAGAGCTTCTGCAATTTGGAATATCTCCAAGTTTTAGTTCTCTAGTGAAACATATATCCAGGCATAAGAGCAAAACTTACTAAGACATCATCATAAACCATGAAACAAACCAAAATAGACCATTCTGTCATAGACACACAGACACACAGACAAAAATCCTTACCTCAAATCTGTCAAAAAGCCTTTATATACCAAGAACTTTTAAAAATACATATTTTATTTTTAATTCATGGAATAAAACAAACATTTCCACAACACTGGATAATAAAAAAGATGATTGTACATAAAAGACATACTTGGGGTAAATTTAGGAGAATGCATGCAACAGGAACAAGGCATTTTAACTATACTATTTACTCCTTAATGATGAATTGGGGCATACTTAAGGTAAATACATTGATATGATAATTTCTGCTACTTACTGCTGTTTTGCCACATACTTTGGTGCTGATAAAACAGCACAACTGTTTACAATTCTGTTGATGTTGATGAGCATTACAACTAGGCTATTTACAATTCTATGTTGATAAGTATCTTGGTATTGATGGTTAAGGTAGATATTGAAATGTCAAAATATGGATTGTGCATTAACCCTAGAAGGTATATGATGTCACTTAAAGGTAGTAACATTTATAACATTAGCTAAAAAAGTATATTAACACTGGCATTCAGATTAATAAACAAAGGCTGCAAAGTATATCTTCTACCTGGCCTCGGACATTCATTCACACTCTCCGTTATTCACTGGAGCTGGACTCTAAGAGATGGCGCTCGAACAGGGACCTTTAGATGTCCTGGCAGGAAAGTGCTCACTTGTGAGCTCACAATTAAGGTAAGAAGAGAAAGCAATTTCATGAGAAGTAAGATAAAGTAAGCAAGAGGTGATCACCAAAAGTAACTAGAAGAAATTTGTCACTAGGCTGACAGGAGGAATAAAATATAAAATAAAATACAAGTTATAAAATATTAGATATCAGATAAAAATATGAGGTATCAAACATAAGATACAAAAAACTTAAGATAAAATTGATCCTTGTCTAGCTGATATCAATATAATACACATATTGAATTGGAATAAGGCAAAATCAATCAGGTAGCAGGGACGGAGAATATTATCTGAAAGTCTTCTCCCAAACTGTTTTGATACCTTTTAGATTAGTGGCAAAAATCACCTTAGAAGGAGGAGACTATTTGATATGGAAAGCAATGTTTTTTTTTTAGGAGTGCCTAGAGTGCCATGGGTAAAAATATCAGGTGCTAATGAGACTTTTGCTGACTGCTTAATAATCATAATTCAGCCTTCAGTCAGCATGGGGAGGCAAATTAAATTTTATTGAAACAACTTGCCTTTGAAAATGCTAATGCTAGGGGCAGCTAGGTGGTACAGTGGTGAGAGCACCAGCCCTGAAGTCAGGAAGACCTGAGTTCAAATCTGGTCTCAGACACTTCCTAGCTGTGTGACCCTGGGCAAGTCACTTAACCCCAATTGCCTCAGCAAAAAGCAAAAAAAAAAATGCTAATGCTGATGATAAAAAAGCATTAACTGGGGGAAAACCAAAAATGATTTTAGTAGAAATGATTCAAAAGTGTCAGAATAATAAGGCTTTTATTTTTCAAGCTGCAGTAATGATTGCTACACTAAATCAGAACAATTTATGGTCTTTTTTTTTTTCAAATTCTCATAGTTGCTACAATTGTGGAGAATTGGCTCATATGACAAAAAAAAAAAAATTGTATTACTGTAAATCCATCACAATTCAGCAGATAAACCTCTGACTTTAAGTCCAAAATGCAGGAAAGGCAGATATTGGGTTTCTGAATATCACACTCAAAATGATAGGGAAGGTAATTTGATATTGGAAAACCATTCCCAGGACTAGCTCCAACTCAGTCAAACAATGGGTACTTTCCCTTATTTTCCCTCAAGCAGTGCCTGCAAACAAGATATCTTAAATCTTATTTATTGACAGTACAAGATTTAATGCATGCTACCCTGAGAAGTGCCAGCCTTGATTTGTTCCCCTTTGTTTCACACTAAATTACAGATAACATAGAATATGTTCTCTTGGATCCTTTTCCTTCTGGTATGGTAGGTCTCATTTTAGGATGCAGTTCACAGGCATTGCTAGGGCTTAAGTTATGCCTAGAGTAATTTCATGCCTGAACTCCAAACTTAGACTATCAAAGTACAATTCTACAAGATTTTTACCTCAAATAATAAAGTTTCACTAATCATAGTTTAGGAGTAGATTATTATTATTATCATTACTATGTTGCAATTATGCATAGTTAACAATAAGGACATTTTATTTATATATTTTAAGAATTATTATTTTCTGGTACATTATACTGATTCACACAAAAATGCTGACTGGGGTAGGCTTTCAATCTATGTTGCCTGTTAACCCTTAAGGCAAGACTGAAATCTTTGAATCTAAGGTTTGATTTCATTTTCTGTGATTTAGTCATTTTACAATTCTGTTCAACTCTTTGCGACCCCATTTGGTTTTGTTTAGTTTTTTTCAAAGATAGTGCCATTTCCTTCTCTAGTTTATTTTATAAATGAGGAACTAAGGCAAATTGAGAAAAAATGAGAAGTATTCAAGAGAGAGTCAATAGCTTGGAACAGGAAGGAAAAATTGAAGAAAATAATTCCTTAAAAAATACAACAGGTCAAATGCAAAAAAAAAAAATCTACTGAAGAAAACAAAACCTTGAAAAGTAGAATTAATCAAATGGGAAAAAGATACAAAAGCTAACTGAGGAAAATCACACATTTAAAACTCAAACAGGGCAAATGGAAACTAATGATCCTATGAGACACCAAGAATCAGTCAAACTAAAAAGAATGAAAAAATGGAAAGAAATGTAAAATACTTTATTGGGGGGAAAAAAAAGCTAACCTCAAAAACAGATCCAGGAGAGATAATTTAAAAGCTCTTGGTCTACCTGAAGGCCATGATCAAAAAAGAATCTGGATATCATTCTTCAAGAGATCATCAAGAAAAGCTGCCCTGATATAGTAGGACCAGAGAAGGAAGTAGTCATTGAAAGTATTCATCAAATATCTTCAGAAAGAGATCACTCAGGGAAAACATCAAAGAACAATGTTACAAAACTCCAGAACTATAGTCTTAAGGAAAAAATACCGTAAATTGCCAGACAAAAACAATTCAAGTATCAAGAAGCAACAGCCAGGATTACTCAGATTCTAGCAGCTTCTACAATAAAAGTTTGGAGAGTCTGAATTACCATATTCTGGAAGGCAAAGGACCTGGGATTACCATCAAGCATTAACTTCCCAGAGAGACTGAGCATCCATTGAAGATCAATCTTCAATGAATTAAGATCTTCAGTAATTTCTTTTGAAAAAACCAGAATTAAACAAAATTTGATATTCACACACAGGACTCAATAGAATCATAAAAAGGTTAACATGAAAATTATGTATTATTTAAAGTCCAAACTATTTACATCCCCAGATAGGAAAATTATATTGATATCTCTTGGGAACTGTATCTGTTATTGGTACAGTTAGAGGGGGCATCATATGGATGGAAGGTGTGGGTATCAATGGACTTTGATATGATGATATGAAAGAAAAAGACATTAAGGGGGTACAAAAAGGATTGTACTGGGAGAAGAGGAAAGGGGAGGCAAAATGGGACAAATTAGATCACATGAAGAAGCACAAAAGATCTATTACAATAGAGGAAAAGAAGGGAGGGAGATAAGCATTGTCTGAAGCTTAATCCCATCAGTTTTGGCCCAAAGAGGAAATAACTTATTCATACAGTTGGGTATGGAAATTTATCTTACCTTATAAAGAAGAGGAGAAAGGGGAAAGAAAAGAGAGGGGCTGGCTAGACGTAAGAGCAGAAACACCAGGAGGGGTGATAAAAAGTAGGGCAGGTAGAGGCCAGAGTGAATTAGGGAAAAATACTACTAAAGAGGGACAGGGTAGAAAGAGGGAACAAAAGTATATATGGGGAGAAAATAGGATGAAGAGAAATAGAGAGCTGGTAATCATAACTATGAATGTGAATGGTTTGAACTCTCCCATAAAACAAATATTAGAATGGATTAAAAAACAGAATCCTACAATATGTTTAGGAGAAACACATTTGTAACAGAAAGATACATACAGAGAAAGGGTAAAAGGTTGGAGCAGAACTTCTTATGCTTCAGCAGAAGCAAGAAAAAAAAGCAGGGATAGCAATTCTAATCTCAGATAAAACAGAAGTAAAAATAGATTGAATTAAAAGAGGTTAAAAAAAGAAACTACATCTTCTTAAAGGATACTATGGACAATGGAGTAGTATTGATATTAAATGTATATGAACCAAGTGGCAGAGCATCCAAATTCTTAGAGAAGTTATGCCAGTTACAAGAAGAAATAGATAGCGAAACTATATTAGTGAGGGACCTCAATCTTACACTCTTAGAATTGAACAAATCTAACTACAAAATAAACAAGAAAGAAACTAAGGAGGTAAATAGAATCCCAGTAACCTTAGATATGATAGATCTCTGGAGAAAATTTGATAGGGACAGAAAGATTACACCCTTTCTCAGAAGTACATGGCACCTCCACAAAAACTGTCTATGTATTAGGGTATAAAAACCTCACAGTAAAATGCAGAAAGGCAGAAATAGTAAATGCTTTCTTTTTAGATCACAATGCAATAAAAATTATATTCAATAATGGCCAGGGAAAGATAAACAAAAAACTAATCCAAAATTAAATGATCTAATTCTTAAAAATGATTGGGTAAAACAACAAATTACAGAAACAATCATCAATAAATTCATCCAAGAAAATGGCAATCATGAGACAATATATCTAAACTTATGGAATGCAGATAAAGCAGTTCTTAGGGAAAATTTTATATCTCTAAATAGTTACATGAATAAAATAGAGAAAGAGGAGATCAATGAATTAGACATGCAACTAAAAAAGCTAAAAAAAGAATAAATTTAAAACTCCCAATTAAATATTAAATTATAAGTTCAGAAACTCAAAGGAGAGATGAATAAAACTGAAACTAAAAAAACTATAGAACTAATTAAAAAACTAAGAGTCAAATTAGAAATATCAAAAATGAAAAGGGTGAATTTACCACCATTGAAAAAGAAATTAAAGTAAAAATTAGAAGCTATTTTGCAAGTGAATTTTACCAAAAATTTAAAAACAATTCCAATATGATGTAGACTACTTGGAAAAATAGGTAAAGAAGGAATGCTCACAAATTTCTTCTATGACACAAATATGGTACTAATAAATAAACCAGGAAAAGCAAAACAGAGAAAGAAAATTACAGAACAATCTCCCTAATAAATATTTATGGGGTTAAAAAAATTAATAATAGTCTTTTATTTTCAAAATACATACAGAGATAGTTTTCAATATTCACCCTTGAAAAGCCTAGTGTTTCAAAATTTTCTCCCTCCCTTAGCCCCACTTCCCTCTAGATACCAAGTAAGGTAAAGAGGAATTGTGCAGTTCTTCAAAATATATTTCCATGTCTATCATGCTGCAGAAGATAAATCAGATCAAAAAGAAAAAAATGAGAAAGGAAAGAAGCTAACACCACCAAAAAGGTAAAAATACTATGTTAATGATCCACATTCAGTTCCTCTAGTCCTCTTTCTGGATACAGATGGCTCTCCCTATCACAGTCTATTGGAATTGGCCTGAATCACCTCCTTGCTGAAAAAAGCAAAGTCCATCACAGTTGATCATCACATAATCTTGTTGTTGCTAGGTACAATGTTCTTCTGGTTCTACTCCCTTCAATTAGCAGTTCATGATGCAAAAATTTTATTTTATTTATTTTTTTTTCTTTTTAAAAATTTTGTATTAATACTTTTTATTTGCAAAACATATGTATGGGTAATTCCTAAACATTAACCCTTACAAAGCTTTCTGTTACAAA
>JAJPUD010003538.1:178633-203331 GCA_023553655.1 Myrmecobius fasciatus | reverse complement strand
TTTCTGTTACAAATTTTTCCCCCCTACTCCCCACCCCTCCCCTAGATAGCAGGATATCCACTACATGATAATTATGTTAGAATACTTAAATCGAATATATGTATAGTTATTACCACACATCATTTTTTTGTTCAGGAGAAATCGTATCTATAAGAGAGAATAATCTGATAAAGGAAATACAATACAAGCAAACATCAATAGAGAACATGAAAATGTTATGTTGTGGTCCACATTTCACATCCCTCTCTCTGGGTGTATATGGCTTTCTTCACTGAACAATTGTAATTGGTTTGGAGCATTTCATTGTTGAAGAGAGTCATGTCCATTAGAACTGATCTTCATACAGTACTGTTTTTGCTGTGCACAACGATCTCCTGGTTCTGCTCATCTCACTCAGCATCAGTTCATGCAAGTCCCTCCAGGCCTCTCTGAAATCGTCCTGCTGGTCGTTTCTTACAGAGCAATAATATTCCATAACATTCATATACCATAATTTATTCAGCCACTCTCCAATTGATGGGATGCAAAAATTTTAAATAAAATATTAACAGATTACAACAACTTATCAGCAGGTAAATACATTATGACCATGTGGAATTTATACCAGGAAAGCAGGACTGGTCCATTATCAGGCAAAGTGTTGCCATAATTGACCGTATCAATAACAAAACCAACAGAAATCATATGATAGTCTCAGTAAATGCAGAAAAAAACTTTTGACAAAATACAGAACACATTCCTATTAAAAACACTAGAAAGCATAGGATTAAAGGGAGTTTTCCTAAAAATAACAAGCAGCATCTATCTAAAATAATCATCATCAAGAATTATTTGTGATGGAGAGAATCTATATGCATTCCTAGTAAGATCAGGGGTGAAACGAGAGTGTCCATTATCACCACTATTCAATACTGTACTAGAAATGCTGGTTTCAGCAATAAGAAAAGAAAAAGAAACTAAGGGAATGAGAATAAGCAATGAAGAGGTAAATATCACTCTTTGCAGATGATGTGATGTTTAACTTAGAGAATCGTAGAAAATCATCCAAAAACCTACCTGAAACAATTAACAGCTTTAGAAAAGTTGCAGGATATAAAATAAACTCATACAAATCAACATTTCTGTATGTTACTAATAAAGCCCAGAAGCAAGAAATAGAGAAAAATCATTGAACATAACTATAGACAAAATAAAACATTTGGGTGTCTACCTACCAAGACAAACTCAGGAAGTATATGAACACAGTCATAAAAACACTTCTCACAAATAGAAAGTCATATCTAAACAATTGCAAAAATATCAATTGCTCATGGGTAGGCTGAGATAATATAAAAATGACAACTTTACCTAAATTGGTATACTTGTTCAGTGCCATACCAATCAAACTGCCAAAAAATTATTTTATTAGGCTAGGAAAAGAATTCATCTGAAGAACAAAAGGTCAAGACTATCAAGGGAATTGATGAAAAAATAAATATAAGGAATAATGGTCTACCAGTACCAAATCTAAAACTTTATTATAAAGCATCAAATCATCAAAACTATTTGGAACTGGCTAAGAATCAGTGGAATAGATTAGATACACATGACACAATACTCAGGGACCATAGTAATCTAGTATTTGATAAACCCCAAACTCCAACTTCTGGGATAAGATTCAAAAATCACTGGGAAAACTGGAAAATTATGTGTTGGAGATCTACACCTCACACTCCATACCAAAATAAAGTCAAAATGGGTACATGATTTGGGCATAAAAGGTGATACCATAAGCAAATTAGGAGAGCAAGGGATGGTTTTCCTATCTGATCTTTGGAGAAGGGAGGAGTTTATGACTGAAGAAGAACTAGAAAACATGAAATGCAAAATGGACAACTTTGATTTTATATAATTAAAATTTTGCAGGAAAAAAAAGAAACAAAATTAAAAGGTAAATATAAAACTAGGGGAAAAATTCACAGTCAGTGTTTCTGATAAAGATCTCATTTCTAAAATACATAAAGAATTGTGTCAAATTTATAAGAATACAAGTCATTCTCCAATTGTTAAATGGTCAAAAAATATGAACAGATAATTTTCAGATAAAAAAATTAAATACATTACTAGTCATATGAAAAATTGCTCTAAATCCCTAATGATTAGAGAAATGCAAATTAAAGCAACTCTGAGGTACCACCTCACAACTCTCAGATTGGCTAAAACAGGAAAACATAATGCTAAATGTTATAGGGAATGTAGGAAAATTGGAGCATTAATGCATTGTTGGTGGAGTTGTGAACTGATTCAACCATTCTGGGGAACAATTTGGAAGTATGCACAAAGGGCTATAAAACTGTATATATTTTTTGAATCAGCAATGCTACTACTGGGTCTGTATCACAAAGAGAGCTTAAAGGAAGGAAAGGGATCCACATGTGCAAAAATATTTGTAGCAGCCCTTTTTGTAGTGGCAAGAAACTGGAAATTGAATGGATGCCCATCAGGTGGAGAATGGCTGAATAAGTTATGGTATATGAATGTTATGGAATATTATTGTTCTATAAGAAATGATCAGCAGGTTGATTTCAGAGAGGCCTGGAGAGACTTACATGAACTGATGCTGAGTGAAGAGAGTAGAATCAGGAGATCATTGTATATGGCAACAGCAAGATTATACGATGATCAATTCTGATGGACATGGCTCTTTTCTTTTTTTATTGAAGCTTTTGATTTTCATATCATATGTAAGGTTAATTTTTCAACATTGACCCATGCAAACCTTGTGATTCAATCTCCCCCTTTGCTCCCACTCCTCCTAGGTGGTAAGTAATCCAATATAGATGTTAAACATGGTAAAAATACATGTAAACCAAATACAGGCATACACATATATATACAATTATCTTGCTGCACAAGAAATATCAGATTGAAAAGTAAGAAAAATGAGAAAGAAAATAAAATTCAAGCAAACTACAACAAAAAAGTGAAAATGCTATATTGTGTTATGACATTGTTATATTTTGAGTTTATTTAAATGTTAAGGAGTTAATTAAAGAGGGCTGTCTTAGGGGTTCTGAAACTTCCTGGATGGCTCACCAGTTGTTACAATAAAAATTTAGGAATAAAGGTTAGCATTTCAGAGCAAATCAATTTCTTAATAAGGCTACAATGGCATAGAAAATAAGGTCCAAGACCTTGATAGGTACAAGGACACCATTCAATGACTAACAGGGTTGTTTATTTTTTATAGTCGATAATATGGAAATAATAATTTGTACAATATTGAGTAATATGGGCTTTGTTTTTTCTGATTGTGCAGAGCTTTACACAATTTGTCATTTCCAGTAGATACTGGAACATTTTACAAACATCCTGGAATGTTCTGCAGTTATTAAAAGAAGTACCACAAGATGTAACAAAACATTTTGTGGATCAACATCCATTATCTCAGTTACTGAGAATTGTCTCAACAACTTAATTCCCTATAATCATATGATTTTGTGTTATTTTTTGTTTTTTTATTAAAACTTTTTATTTTTCAAGACATATGCATGGATAATTCTTTGACATTAACCCCTGCAAAACCTTGTGCTTCAATTTTCTCCCCCTTTCCCCATCCCTTCCCCTAGATGGCAAGTTGTTCAATATATGTTAAACATGATAGAAATATGTTAAATCCAATATATGCATACATATTTATACAATTATCTTGCTATGCAAGAAAAATCAAATCAAACTGGAAAAAAAATGACAAAGAAAATAAAATGCAAGCTAACAACAACAAAAAGAGTGAAAATTCTGTGTTGTGAACCACATTCAGTTTCCACAGTCCTCTCTCTGGGTGTAGATGACTCCCTTCATCACCAGATCATTGGAACTGGTCTGAATCATATGATTTTATATTAAAGCAAGACATAACTCACAAAATGAAGAACAATTGATATTTGAAAGAACCAAACAAGATGGAGTTAATTTTGAATTTCAAAGTACTCAGCCTGGCATTGTACAGGAGGTAGAAGACAAGGGACTTGTTTTCAGGGCACATGACTCACTGATCAGATTCAATTTACCCATGATTTTTTTTTTTTAATTCCATCAGGCCAAGGAGCAGTTTTGACTCTCAGCCTTTACAGCTAATTGTGTGCTGGTGGTGCCTCCTGGTGCTTGAATTTTACCTCTCCCTGTGGTTTACTCTGTCTTTTCATAAAGTTAAGTATGAGAGAAAAGTAAGTAGGGTAAGAACTCAGCAGGATAATCGCTAGTCTTCCCAATGAACAATAAGAGGAGGGAAGGGAAGAGACCTCTAGAGAGGAAAAGTATTAATCTTGGCCCTCTCTCAGGTCCAGTCACCAGGGCCATGTACAAAGTTCAGTCCCATGTAAATAGCAAAGGCATTTCAGGATCAGCATGCTCTAATGAACATTGGACAAGAGATCCAAATTAGTTCAGTCTAATTCAACAAAAAGTGTATACTTTTAGAGCTAATCTGAGTAGGTCCACATTTGACCTGGTCTCTAGTTCTCCTACCATTCGTTTTCTCCTCTTCCAACATACTCCATCTCCCCCATTCCATCCCCCATATTCTTATCCTGCTTCTTCTGCTCATGTCTCATCTCAAGAATTTCTTCATTCCCTTAAGGCACCCAGGTCTCCTTTCAGAGTATTCTCACAGAGTGATGAGTAGGGTCATGTAGCTAAACCATAGGTGATAGTCTTTTTTTTTTTTTTTTTGGCTTTTTTGCTGAGGCAATTGGGGTTAAGTGACTTGTCCAGGGTCACACAGCTAGGATGTGTTAAGTGTTTGAGTTCAAATTTGAATTCAGGACTTCCTGACTTCAGGGCTGGTACTCTATGCACTGTGCCACCTAGCTGCCACTTAGCTGGCCCCTATAGTCTAACTCTTAACATAGACTAGACCAGCTTCAAATCCAGGAAAATCCTATAAGTACTGATCTGATGGTTGTCCTCCTCTTCCCAGAACTTCAAGGAACAGGTTTCATTGTCATTACCTTGATCTATTTTCCTCATTTTGCCAATTTCCTACATGTCAGTACTCTGGGGTTATGCTATTTAACATGACAGATTTGCTTATGGAGCTAAGTAAACCAAACTTCACACGCAGAGGAAATCACAGAGCTCCTAGCTTATTTAAGGATCTTGATTATGCCTCTTTCTCAAGATGGCATGCGTGTGTATTTTAAGTTCTCTTCCAGCTCAGAGATTGTTTTTCTTCCATATGTGGTCAAGCCTTTTCATGTAGCAGTACAGAAAGTTTTAAATCCAAACAAGGAAGCTGAAACACTGGGAGTTAAGCAAGATGGATATAACTCTGGGAATCTTCACAGAGCCTTAGGCAAGAAGCCCCAGATAATTTTTAAAAAGAATTAAATGACATCTTAGTTTGGGATTGACTAAGCCACATCTATACTACATGGAATAATCATTCTGATTTGGATCAATGGGCATGTTTTGACATTAATTATTAACATTTTACTATATGTCATTAATCAGTTACCTGGGATAAAGGATAGCAAAATAAATATTATTTATTTAAAAATCTGAGAAAAAAAATTTCCCCATAAACTTTTGTGTATTTCATTCTCTATATTAACCCCTGAAATTCATAGATTTAAATAAATATCAAGATTACAGGCTATCAAATTGATATTAAGGTAACAAAAATGAAAACAATAATATAAATACTTTTTATAGTGTGTCAGCTATCTGAAAGAACATTTCCAAAATCACTTCCCTTATTGCACCTATTGCTCAATTCTGGAAATGCAAGTCCACCATCTAACACCTCAAAATCAACCAACCAACCAATCAATCAATATGTCAATTAAAATCTCTTCTAGAATTTCTTACATGTTTCTCTACAAGTTAAAACTGTTCTCTTAGGGAAAATGTTCCCTTAGTCCTTATTCTCTGTCATCTCATAATTTTTCTCATCATCAGTTAACACTCTCCTGAATGACAATTTAACTTTCAGTTTTCTCATAGAATGACAGTTAAACTGTAACCACAAGGTAAGATTTATTATCCCCATTTTACACTTGAAGAAACTGAGACAGATATAGCTTAAGTGCCGAGGACCATAAATCTAGTAAGTGTCTGATCATTTTTGAACTCAAATATTCCTGACTTTAGACCCAGCACTCTACTTACTGTGCCATCTAGCTGCCACAAGATATTGATGGGACTGCAGCCCTTGCTCAGCATGGATCAACTGAAAGAATGGAACCTGTTTGTCTTGAAAAGGAATGATTTGAATTTGGGAAACAGGACTAATAATTAATTCCAAGTATTTTTAGTCTAGTACATGGAGAAGGCTTCAAACTTATTCTGCTTGGCCCAAGATGGCAGAACCGGGAAAGGGGTGTGTGGGGGAGGTACAAAAAAGAAGATATAGGTTATATCTTAAGAAAAACTTCCCAAGGAACACAGCCTATCTGAAAGTAAAAGGTAGTGAATTCCCCATTACTGATGATCTTTAAGGGGAGTCTGGATGGCCCCTGGCTGAGGAGTTATAGAGGGGATTCCTGGTCAAGTACAGTTTGGACTTGATGTACTTGGAGATTATGTGATTTCCTTCTTGCTCAGGTTTGTAAAATATTCAATTATACACAGTGAAGGTACATGTGTGATATTCTCTTCATCATTTTTTTTTCCACTGGGATTTTTCCTTAAGTGACTTGTTCTTTCCCCAAGGAAGTGAGCCTGTAAGACAGGGTAGATTTGGAAAAGGGAATGGCCCTGCTACACTTGAGAAGAATTTGTGGGTCCTTTCAAAATGCTGTTCATCTACTCTATGTACCTCACACTGAGCTCTCTCCCCTTTGTTGTGGGAAGAATCTCTCTTGTGGCCATGGGGTATCTAGAAACCTGATACCTACACTGTTTCTAGGGGCCTAGAGACCCCTGTGATCTAAATTCTTTTTTCTCTTGCCCCAGTGTTCTCTTCACTAACTACAATGTTTCCATGATAGACCATCAGCCCTTTTTTCTGTGCTATTTGTACAATATTCTCCTGATGGCCTTGCAGGCCCTCAATGTCTTCCAGTTCTACCTTATCCTTCATACAGTCTACCAACTTGTGATAGATGGCAAGGTATGTACAAAGACTGGCACCATGACCCCTTAGTCTGTATATTCCTATATATTAAAGTCTTTTGGCTTCCCTCAAGGTAGTCTTGGGTAATTTTACTGAAGGCCTAGACTCATGGGCTTCTGTGTTTATCTCTGGAGATGGGGTCCTGGAAATGGGAGGGAACATGAGGACTCAGAGATTGGCACCAGACAGCCATGATAAAGGGGTCTCACTCAGAGGTCTTGCCTGTCTCCTGTTTTCCTCTTTCCCTATCTACTCCCTCTTCCCCAATTGACTTTTTTCCTCTTTTCCTTCCTATTTCCTTCACCTTTCTATGTCTTCTCTCTCTTGATTCTTCCCTGCCTCTTCAATATCCATTTCTATCACTACTTCTCTATTTCCTTTTTCTTTTGTTTTCCTTTGTCTCTTTGTCTACTATTTCTCCATCTTTGTCTCTTTTTTCCTCTCATATCTTTCCTTGCTTATATTGCTAGTTGATTTCTATCTGTCTGTCCTTCCTCCTTTCTTAGATTTTGCCTTTCAGGTGCAGGATGATGTAAGGGTTGATTTGGAGGAAAGCACATGAGTGATGCTCAGTCTGAGATGGGGCAGAAGAATAGGAGATCCTATACCAATTATATTACAGACCCTTCCCCAGACCCAGCAATGGTAGATGGACTGGCACTAACCAACTAGCCAAAGTGTCTGTCTTAGCAGCATACTCTGGTCCAGTTTGGGACCATCAGATAGCCTGGCTCAAGGATAATACCTAAATGGCTGGTCTTCTGATAATCAAGGTCTCAGACACCATGGAAAATTTCTTAGATTTAGATTTAATATGTATCATGTGTGACAAGATCAGAGGCCATACCTTTATTTCTATCTCTTCCTGTTTGAATGTTCTGTCATTCCTTCTACTGCACTTTGGGGTATAGGAGGCAGGATTTTAGACTGGCTTTAGTGACCTTTTTTTGAGCAGCTTTTCCCCTGAGTTTGTGCCTCTGGCCTTGTTGCTGAGGGCTGTTCCCATCTCTTAGAAGTCCTAAATGAAGGGATTACTGGGGACAGGCTAGATATTCTTCAAGCCACCCAAAGGATATTCTATTCCTGTTACATAGGTATCCCTTAAGAGGGACATAGGGGAATTTCTCAAAGAAGACTTCAAGGACTGTCTGGATCCCCATGGAGGCCAACTAATTGCCAAAACAATGAGAAGGATCAGGGTTTTCAATTCTAGGACTGGCATGGGTTGACCAATTTCAGATTCCTCTCTTTATCCTATTGTGGAGCAAGCCTTCTACAATCCCATACTGGTTGCTTCTCTTGTTTGAGAAGGAGATGATAGGTCCTTTTCTGGGCTCCCCATTCCATTGTATGTCCAGGACCCGCTCCAAACTCCTAGAGTTTTTTTGTTCTTAGGGATACCCCTCTGGTATTTCCAGATATACAATACTGCCTGATATCCTT
This sequence comes from Myrmecobius fasciatus, assembly GCA_023553655.1. Lineage (NCBI taxonomy): Eukaryota > Metazoa > Chordata > Mammalia > Dasyuromorphia > Myrmecobiidae > Myrmecobius > Myrmecobius fasciatus. The sequence goes on along the minus strand of JAJPUD010003538.1, from coordinate 194,795 downwards.
GGATAATTCCTCCCTAAGGGAAAACCTCTAAATGTGACAAAGTCTAACTCTATTGCTGACTCTGTACTACTACCCTGTCCTCTAGGGATGATGGTGACTTTTCTGAACTCATTTTCCTATGATCAGCATACTCCTACCTATTATGTTCTCCCCATTCCAACAATTCTTAACCCATAGATATTTTTTGTACAAATCCCACTTTAGTCCTCCCATTTCTCATTCTCTTATTCTTCCTTCACCCAATCCTCCCACCACTCCATTCTACAGCTACTGACTTCTTCAGCTGTGCTTTTTGGAATATCTGCTTCATAAGTAAAAAACTTGCTTTTATCTTAAATTTCTTCCTCTCCCGCTCCTTCAATCTACAGGCAATCACTAAGACCTGGCTTCCCTCTGATGACACCCTTATCAAAGCCACCCTTTCCAGCCTGGCTATTTTTCACTCTTACCCCTCCAACTCACTCCCTGATATTAAGGAGTTGGAATACTTGTTCTCCAAAGCCACTTCCAGCCTTTCCTTACAACAATAGAATTAGTAACCATACTCCTTCTTTGATATTCATTTGTTTCCTAATCAAGACTTTGGTAGCAACTATCTGAAGTCATTCAGAACACTCTTCTTTTTTCCTTAATGAGTTTTGTGACTGGTCATAGTCTTTCTCTCATACAACCATTTTTCCATATCTCTTTTTTCTTTCTTGGAGAAGAATGCTCTACTTCTTTTCTTTTCACTTTCTTATCACCTCTCTACAATCTGGCTTCTAACTTCATCATGCAATCAAATTTACTCTCTCCAAAGTTGCCATTATTAACCTAATTACCAAATCTAATGTTTTTTTCTTGGTCCTCATCTTTCCTACTCTCTTTGAAGCATTTGACATGGTTGGTCACCCTCTTCTTGATGCTGTTCTCTCCTTATTCTCTTCTTATTTGTCTGGTCAATCCTTCTTAGTCTCCTTTGCTGGATATTCACCAGCTTTGACCTAGGCCCTCTTCTTTTCCTCTATACTATTTTCCCTCGGTAATCTCATCAACTTTCATGGATTCAATTGAATAATTCTCAAATCTATTTATCTATCTCTAACCTCTTCCCTCACCTCCAGTTTCATCTCCTAATGCCTTTTAAACATCTCAAACCAAATATATAAATGTGAAATTAAATTATTTTATATTATTTATGTTATATTATATATTATTAAATTAAATTATATATTATATGATTAAATTATATTATCTTAAATATAACATTTAACCTCAGATGTCCCAATCTGATCTCATTATCAGTTCCCCAAAATGTTCCTTTCCCCTCACTTTCTGTCAAGGGCACCATTTGCCTCTTAATTTACCTAAGCTTAAAACCTAAATGTCATCCTTGATTACCAATTGTTCTACACAATGTTGTAGTAATTGTATATTGTTTTTCTACTTTATTTCATTCTGGGTCAACTCATAAATAGGTTCTCTCAAGCTTCTTTATATTTTTAATATTCATTGTGTAATGGAGGCCTGACTAATAAATTCTCATTCTCAGAGTATACACAGCATGTTCTGCTTGCTGCCAACCCACCTGGAGGAGAGTAGGAGCTCTACTTCTAGAATAGCATGTGGATGTGTAATACAAGGATCTTGCTTCATGATTCAGAGGATGTTTAGGTATTCTGACTGTTTTTGGTCCTCTTAGCATGTGAAGAAAAGGAGCTTTTCAACTGGCTGTTGCTCTGCTACTGAAGATGCGTTCAAAAGGTATTAATTAATTGGCCAACGCCTCTCCTCTTCCCTCCCTGTAAGTGTTTGATTGAGGAGGTAAAGAATATTGTAAGCCTTTCATGGAAAAAGAAGCCCTAGGCTTATCTTTCCATTGGAATTGTGATATGGTCAAAGGGTTCATAACCCTGATGTTGCTATTTGTGTGTGTGTGTGTGTGTGTGTGTGTGTGTGTGTGTTGTATGTGTGTCTTCTTCCTGATTTTAGGTGAAAAGAATATTGAACTTGCCTACAAGCTCATGAGTTTCAAAAGGTTAGAATAATGTGTGCCAGAAGTCCAGGAGCTAGAAGAGGGTGGAGAGAATCCAGGAAGTTCCCTGAGCTCTCCTCAGTTTCCCTTGGAAAAAAAATGTTAAATTAAGTGAATATTGGAGTGGGAATCTACAAAAAGGAGTGAAAAAATTTTCTAGCCCAAAATAACTTAGAAGGATTTCAAGAAAGATCTGTCTTACCTGGAGGGGGTGAGGGGAAGGAAGCATAGACCAGAGCAAACAGAAAAGAAAAAAACAACCATGTTACTCAATAAGATTAAATTGTTTACATTCCTATATGGGTATGATGTTAGTAATTCTTGAAAACTATGTCTCTATTAGGTCAGTGAGGAGGATCCATAGACAAAAAAAAATGAGTATAAGATAACTTTGATTTGATGATACAAAGAATTAAAGGGTTAAAAAAAAGAATTGTACTGGGAGAAAAGGATCTAATCACAAAATAAATAAGAAAGAAGTTAAGGAAGTGAATAGAATTTTAGAAAAGTGACATATAATAGAACTCTGAAGAAATGTGAATGGGAAGAGGAAGGAATATACCTTTTTCTCAGCATTACATGACAGCTACATGAAAACTGACCACATAGTAGGTCATAAAACCCCCACAATCAAATGCAGAGGGGCAGAAATATTAAATGCACCCTTTTGCATATACTGATACAATAAAATTTATGTGTAATGAAAGGCCATGGAACTATAAACTAAAAACTAACTAGAAACTAAATAATCTAATACTAAAAAATGAGTGGATCAAACATCAAATCATCAAAATATTCAATAATTTCACCCACAAGAATGACAATTATGAGACAGCATACCAAAATTTGTGTGATGCAGGCAAAGAAGATCTTATGAGAAATTTTATTTCTCTAAATGCATGCATGAATAAAATATAGAAAGAAAAGATTAGTGAATTGAAAATGCAACTAAGCTAAAAAAAAAAAGAACAAATAAAGATCCCAAATTAAAATACCAAATTAGAAATTATGAAGATCAAAGGAAAGTAAGAAAACTATTGAACTAATAAATAAAACTAAGAGTTGGTTTTATAAAAAAAAAGACACTAATAAAATAGATAAGCCTTTGGCTAATTTGATTATTAAAAATAAAGAGGAAAATCAATTCACTCAATATTAAAAAATGAATTAGGAGCTATTTTCCCCAACTTTATGCCAATAAATCTGACAATCTCAACAAAATGGGTGAATGTTTACAAAAATATAAATTGCCTAGAATAATAGAAAAACTAAAATACTTAAATAATCCCATTTTAGAAAAATAAATTGAAGAAATCATCAGTGAACTTCCTAAGAAAAAATTTCCAGGGCCTGATGAATTTATAAGTGTGACCTACCAAACATTTAAAGAACAACTAATCCCACTACTAAAATTTTTTATGACACAAATATGATGCTGATTCTTAAATCAGGAAGAGACAAAATAGAGAAAGAAAATTATAGATCAGTGTCCCTGATGAATATTGATGCAAATGCTTTAAATAAAATATTAATCAAGCAATTTATCACTAGGATAAAATTCAATAAGATGGAATGTACCAGGAATTCAGGGCTGGTTCAATCTCAGGAAAATTATCAGCATAATAGACTATATGATTAACAGAATTAATAGAAATTATGATTATCTCAATTGATGCAGAAAAAGATTTTTACAAAATGCAGCACCCATTCCTATGAAAAACACCAGAGAGCATAGGAATAAAGTTTTCTTTATAATGATAAGCAGTATCAGTCTAAAACTATTAGGAAATGTATATATGATTGGGACAAGCTAGAAGCATTCTCAGTGAGATTAAGGGTGAAAGAAGGTTGTTAATTATCATCACTAAGCTAAGAGAAGAAAAAGAAATTGAATAAGTAATAAAAATACAAAACTATCACTCTTTGCAGATGATGTGATGGTATACTTAGAGAATCCTAGAGAATTAACTTAAAAAACTACAGGAAAGAATGAACAACTTTAGTCAAGTTGCAGGATATAAAATAAACCCATATAAATCATCAGCATTTCTATGCATTACCAACAAAGCCCAGCAGCAAGAGATATCAAGAGAATTTCCATTTAAAATAACTGTGGACAACATAAGATACTTAGGAGTCCATCTGCCAAAACAAACCCAAGAACAATGTGAATACAATCACAAAAATTTGTAGCAAATAAAGTCAGATCTAAACAATTAGAAAATATTAATTGCTCATAGATAGGCCATGCTAATATAATAAAAATGACATACCAGATCTAAAACCATATTATAAATGTCAATTAACAAAACTATTTGGTGTTGGTTAATAAATCAAGTGGTAGAACAGTGGAATAGATTAGGTACACAATAATTGTAAGTGACTATATCAATCTACTGTTTGATAAACCCCCAAACCTCATCTTCTGGGATAAGAACTCCATATTTGACAAAAGCTTCTAGGAAAGCTGGAACTAGCTATGCAACAATATCTCACACTCTATACCAAGAGAAGGTTGAAAAAGGTACATGATTGAGACATAAAAGGTGAAACTATAAACTAATTAGAAAAGCAAGAAATCTTTTACTTGTCAGATCTATGGAGAAGGGCAGAATTTATGACCAAACAAGAAATAAATAACATTATAAAATGCAAAATGGATAGTTTTGATTATGTTAAATTAAAATAAAATCAATGCAACCAAATTTAGAAAGAGAGCAGAAATCTGGGAAACAATTCTTACAGCCAGTAAGTCTGATAGGGTCCTCATTTCTAAAATATATATTGAACTGAATCAAATTTATAAGAATGATTGAATTCTGATTGTTGCCTCCAGGCTAACCATTGCTCCCAAGCTAAATCTGTGCCTCTCCCCTTCCCCCAGCCCAAATCCCACAGAAATCCTTAATCATTAACTGACAAATAAATGAAGGTCAGCATGGTTTGAAATCACATCACCCATCTGCTTTAGACATACTAAACATATCACAGAAATCAGTCAATAAGAAAGTAATGCCAACAGGATGTAGAACAGGGCAATGAACCACAAACCTCAATAAATTTTTCTTCTGCTAAGGTGCCCGAGTATTATTCTTCTTTGCTTTCTTTTGGGTGAATTTATGACAAAGTCAAGTAATTATAATATCAGTACCATACATTAATATCACCTCCCTCAGGGGGCTTTTCTGTAGGCATTGTGGGTACCACATGCCAAGTTCCATCTAGGCTTAAGAACCTCTCTCAGCTAGCAAATTCCTCTTGTAACCTTAAAATCTACATATTTTGTGATGTAATCAGATTCCACAAATATTTTTGCTTAGCTTTGCTAGGTTGCTAACTCCTTAAGGTAGTATAGCCTCCTCTGAATGCATGACTCTTAATAAATGTTGTTTCTCATTTGGAGACAGCCCGAGTCCTGAATTCTTTCAGAGGCAACACCAAAACACATGCCTTACACCTAATAAGAATTTAAGTCATTTCACAATTGACTAATAGTCAAAGAATATGAATCAAGACTTTTCAGATGAAGAAATTAGAGCTATCTATGAAAAAATGTTCTAATACCACTACTAAGTCTGTATCACAAAGATATAAAAAAGGGAAAAGGACTCACATGTACAAGCAATGCTTGTGGCAACTCTTTATGTGGTAGCAAAGAGTTGGAAATTGAGAGGACATTTATCAATTTGCGGATGACTGAAAAGATCATAGTATATTAATGTAATGTAATTTTATTATTATTATAAGAAATGATGAGCAGGCAGATTTCAGAAAAACCTGGAAAAACTTATATGAACTAATACTGAATGAAGTGAGAAAAGAACCATTATAGATAATAACAGCAACATTGGTTGATGATCAATTTTGATACACTCAGCTCTTCGCAGCATACAATGATCCAAGAGAATTCCAAAAGACTCAAATGCTATCCATGTCCAGAGAAAGAACTGATGGATGGAGTCTGAATGCAGATCAAAACATACTATTTTCACTTTTTAAAAAATTTATTTTTATTATAGTTTTTCCCTTTTGTTTTGATTCTTCTTTCACAACATGACTAATATGGAAATATGTTTATCATGGTTGTACATGTATTCATGTATAGCCTATATAGGATTGTTTGCTCTCTTGGGAAGGGGGGAGGAAAGAGAAAAATTTTGAACTTAAAATCTTACCAAAATGAATATTGAAAATTATCTCTAAATGTATTAGGAAAATATTATTCGACATAAAAAACTGTGCTTATCTTTTGATGAAGCAATAGATCATAAAAAAAGGAAAAGGAGCCACATGTACAAAAATGTTTGTAGCAGTTGTTTTTGGAGTGGCAAAGAAATGGAAATCAAGGAGATGCTCATCAATTGGAGAATTCCTTAACAAGTTGTGATTGTTCTACAAGAAATGATGGGAGGGGGGGAGAATGATGAGCAGATGGATTTCAGAAAAAACTTGCAAAGCCTTACATGAACTGATATTGAATGAAGTAAGGACAACCAGAAGAACATTATATTTAGTAACAGCAAGATAAATATGATGATTAACTATGATAAACTTTGCTCTTCTCAGCAATGCAGTGATCCAAGACAATTCCAACACATGATCGAAAATGCTGACCACATGCAGAGAAAGAATTATGGAATCTGAATATAGATCAAAGCATACACTTTTTGCTTTTTATTATTTTTCATTTTTTTGTTTTTCCTTTTCTGAGTATTCTTTTATAACATGACTAAGATGGAAATATGTTTATCATGATTATATATGTATGACCTATATTAGATGGCTTCCTATCTTGAAAAGAAAAAAATTTGAAGCTCAGAATGTTAAAAATATGAATGTAGAAAGCTATTTAGACATATAACTGTAAAAAAAAATACAGGAACTAGAATTCATGCCAGGATTTGTGGGAGGCTTAGCATAGATAGGGCCAGAAATGAGCCCTTGGACTAAAGAAGACTTACTTATCTTGCCCAGTCCCAGCAATCCCAATAGCCTCTTGTGTTATACCTCTAGGGTACATTTTGAAAGTGCATATGATGAGCCAAGTGCTTTATAGCAATTGTTTTAAGTATGATTCTCCTCTTTCCATGAACTGATGTAAGAGAGGAGAGGGTGTGACACCATTCTGTCCCCAGTTTTGGGAGAAATATTGTGCAAGTTCTTCTCTTGCAATATCATTATTGTAAATATCCATTTGCAAAAATTAACTTTTGTTAATTGGTTAAATGAAACTGGGACACACTGGAGAGAATACACTAGGATAGTGCTGAACATCCATTGGATTGGAGAAAGGCACCTCAAATTATTAAGAGATATCTGTAGAATTCTGAGAGAGTGGTAGCCTTGTTCAGGGGACTTAATTTCTCTGTGAGAGGAGAAGTTGGAAAAAAAGAAGCCCAGAACTTAAAAAGATTATAATTATTTATTATTTTATAGTAATAATCCATTACCTTCTCATACCACAACTAGCTATTCCTTAATCCATGGGCAAATTATTTAATTCTAATTCTTTGCTATTACAAAAAAAAGTACCACAAGTACTTTTGCATATGTGGGACCTTCCATTTTATTTCATTTTATTTTATTTTACCTCTTAGATCTAGGTCCACCCGTGGGAGAATCACTAGGATTAAAAACTACAGTTAGATCTTTGAGATCATCCTGTCAAACCTACTCATTTAATAATGAGGAAACATTTACTATATTGAGACTGAAATATAGTATAGATTATAGAATAGACTTTTTCTGGCCTGCCCCTATTCCAATTCTCCACTCTCATAAGCATCAATGGAAGAAATATGAGGGGAAGCTGTTTTGGAGAGATCAGTTTTAAACCAGTTGTCTCTGAGGATTTAGAAGAGATAATGTCCACCATGTCTTAAGCAGTCTCTACATATGTTCATCGAAGAATTAAGCCATTTCCTTAATGTTCAAATATTCAAAATAATAGCCAAATATTAAATCATTAAATATGATTAGATCTGAGATTCAGGGAAAGGACTGGGAAGGGCAATGCAGGTTGGTGATAAGGAGCTAGAATGCTGCTTTCTGCTGGTATAAACTTCCTAAGAATAGCAAAGTTCTGAGACTATAAAGATAAATCTTGTTGAGCACCCTTGTTTTATAGATGAGGAAACTGTGGCCAATATTAAGAAAGAAAAGGCAAGAAGGAACTAGTCCTGCCAGGTCCAACTTCATCCTAAGCAGGGCTCCAGGAGGCCTGGTTTACCTCTCCTTTCAGGGCTTAAAATGTTCGCAAGTAAATGTGGCTCCAATTTCACCCCCTACTTGGGACAGCTGAGACCCAAGAGAAGTGTTGCTCAGTTTCCCTTATATCTTAAATAATACAGACACTCAAAGGTAAAAAGAAACCTTTCATCAAACACAAGGGCAGGTGAAAGTAATGACAACTAAGTTTAATCTCTCTGAGGAGGTTTAGGACATTCCTATTCTTCACTCTGCCAGAGAAGTAATTTAAAATTGATCTTTGAAACCCACCCAACTCTACTATTTTTGCTTCTATCTCCTTTAAAAATCTGCCTTCTGGTGTAATGGGGATAGGTAAGTGTGGATTTGAGGGGGAAGGAGATACACATTAATGCACTATTTATGATAATAAATTGATAGATAATTGATCCAATCATTCTGGAAAACAATTTAGAACTGTGCAAGTCAGTTATACTCCTATTAGGCTCAAAAAGCTCAAAGAAAGAAGAAAAGGACCCATATATGTAAAATACTTATAGTAGCTAATTTTTAAAAGCAAAGGATTGAAAAATAAGGAGGTGATTTTATTGAAGAATGGCTGAACAAATTGAGATATATGAATATAGTAGAATGTTATTAAACAATAAGAAATGAAGGGAGGAATGATGGATGATTTTGGAGAAACCTAGAAAGATCTATATGAATTAATACAGTAAGTGAGCAGCAGAAGAATGACATCTAAACAATAACATTTAAATTTTTTTTGCTATTTTTTCATTTAAAAAATAAACAGAATAAGAAAAACAGAAAAAGGGATACAAAACAAAACAAAACAAAACAGAAGATAACATTGTCGTGTGCCCAGCAGAACATCAGGGAGGATTCAAAATATATAACAAGTTACCAGTTAAGAAAGTATATATATATTAGTAGAATAAATTATATTCATGAGTGTCCATTTTTTCTTTACTTCCTTGTAAATTGCCTTTTTGTTCTCTGCTGCACACCTTATTTACTTTATTCTTTTCCCCCTGTATACATATGTACATATATAGATATGCATATACACATACCCCCACATCTTACATATATATACACACACACACACACAACACATATATCTTTTCTATTCTTGATGACTTTGCTTTAATTCTGCTCCTTAATTTGCCTTGCTATTACTTATCCTCTCCCTACCCAGGGATCCCTCTTTTTTTCTTCTTCCCATACTCTTTGTTTTACCATCTGCCCATCCCTCCCCTGTATTTATTTATAGATTTTGGAGGATGTTTCATGGTATATATGTAGTGTTGCCCATTAAACCTTTCCTGATATGAGTAGGTTTTTTCAGAACTATGTGCCCTCCTCCTCCCTTGCCTTATTCTAATTTTCAAAGAATTAGTTTCATCTCTGAAATTCTGTACTTTCTTTTCTAGTTGGTTAACTCTTTTTCATAATGTTCTTGTTTTTCTTGGATGGCTTTTTTTTTGTTTTTCTTCAGTATCTCTCATTTGACTTTTAAGTTCTTTTCTGAATTCTTCTATAAATTCTCTCTGGGCAGGGAGCCATTTCATGAAGCTCTTTATTATAAAGTGTTCTCTGAAGATGAACCCTGGTCTTCCCTGTTCCCACAGTATGTTTCAATGGTGGGGTTCTTTCTTCTTTGCCAGTTCATTATTTTAAATAAAAGGTGTTAGTATAAGCACCTCTAGTCATGGGGTGGCAGATGGTGCCTCAAGCCTCTCTACAGCTCTCCCCTCTGTCAAACCTCAAATCAAGAGCTCCATCCTCCTGCAAATGCCTACAGCCAAGAGTGTCCCTGCCCCACTGCTTCTATACTCAGTGGGTGCTGGTTCTTTTTTGTCCAGGGCTGTATCCCTGCAGCACAGCTGGGCCTATATTCCTAATCAGTTGAAGTTCCCTCAGTCTCCCTGGCTCAGACTCCAACTCCACAATCAGGGAGGTGAAAGTCACCGCGGTTCTTGCTGAGGCTCCAGACATACTCAACTAGCTTGAGAGGTCCCCACTTGGTGTTTCTTGACTGATCTGGAGGTGTTTCTACTTTACACAGATTAATCCTGCTCTGGGAACTTTCTTTAGATCTTGTTGGATTATGCCAGGAGGACCACTGTTCTGCCCCAAATCTTGATTTTTTTTCACCAATTTATGTTCACCCTGAGGCACAAATTTGTTCTATTTGTGGAGGGAATCTGGAGAGCTTGAAATCTACCAACCTACTCCACCATCTTCACAGAATCTTCCCCCTACAATAAATATTTTTAAGCTAACAACTTTGAAAGACTTGAAAACTCTGATCAATGCAATGACCAAGCCTTATTCCAGAGGATTAATGGTGAAGCATGTTATCTACTTCTTGCCATAGAAGTAATGGACCCCAGATTTAGAATAAGATATTTGTATAGCCAGTGTCGGGATTTGTTTTAATTGACTGCATATTTCTTTTAAGAAATTTGTCTTTTCAAGATTAGAAAGGAATCAATAAACTGGGGAGAATTTTTATATTTAGGGATTCTGATAAAGGCCTCATTTCTAAAATATATAGAGAATTGACTCAAATTTATAAGAATTCAAGCCATTCTCCAACTGATAAATGGTCAAAGGATATGAACAGACAATTTTCAGATGTAGAAATTGAAATCATCCGTAGTCATATGAAAAGGTGCTCTAAATCACTATTGTCAGAGAAATGCAAATTAAGACAATTCTGAGGTATCACTATACAACTCTCAGATTGGCTAAAATGACAGGAAAAATTAATCAAAAATGTTGAAGGGGATGTGAGAAAACTGGCACACTAATAATACATTGTTGGTGGAGTTGTGAACTAATTCAACTATTGTGGAGAGTAATTTGGAACTATGCCCAAAGGGCTATCATACAGTGCATAACCTTTGATCCAGCACTGGACATGTATCCCAAAGAGATCATAAAGGAAGGAAAGGGACCCACATGTGCAAAAAATGTTTGAAGCAGCTCTTTTTGTAGTTGCAAGAAACTGAAAAGTGAGTGAGTGCTTATCAGTTGGAGAATAACTGAATAAGTTATGATATATGAATGTTATGGAATATTATTATACTATAAGTAACGATCAGAAGGATGATTTCAGAGAAATCTAGAGAGACTTACATGAACTGATGCCAAGTGAAGTGAGTAGAATCAGGAGATCATTGTACATAGCAACAGCAAGATTGTACAATGAAAAATTCTGATGGATGTGGTTCTTTTCAACAATGAGATCATTCCAGTTCCAATGGTCCTGTGATGAAGAGAACCATCTATACTCAGAGAGAGTACTGTAAGGACTGAGTATGGATCACAATATAGTATTTTCACTTTTTTTTGTTGTTTCTATTTTGCTTTTTTTTTTCCTCATTTTTTTCTTTTTTGATCTGATTTTTCTTGTGCAGCATGATAAATATGGAAATATGTATAGAAGAATTATACATGTTTAACACATAATGATCAATTCTGATGGACATGGCTCTCTTCAACAATGAAATGTTCCAAACCAGTTCCAATTGTTCAGTGAAGAAAGCCATATACACCCAAAGAGAGGGATATGAAATGTGGACTACAACATATCATTTTCATGCTCTCTATCGGTGTTTGTTTGCATTGGGTTTCCTTTCTCAGATATTTTTGTTCATGTAGATATGATTGTTCTTGCACAGCAAGATAAGTATGAAAATATGTATACATATATTCTACTTGTCAAGTATTTTAATATAATTAACATGTAGTGGACTTCCTGCCATCTAGGGGAGGGGAGAGGACTGGGGGAAAAATTTGTAACAGAAAGCTTTGTAAGGGTCAATGTTGAAGAACTACCCATACATATGTTATGCAAATAAAAAGCTTTAAAAAATAAATAAATAAAAAGAAAAAAAGAACCTAGACATCATCTTACAGGAAATCATAAAGGAAAACTGCTCTGTTATTTTAGAATAAGAAAGTAAAGTAGCCATTGAAAGAATCCACCAATTACCTCCTGAAAGAAACCTCAAAATTAAATGCCCAAGGAATATCATGGCTAAATTTCAGAACTATCATGCCAAGGAAAAGATATTGCAAGCAGCCAGAAAAAAAACAATTTAAATACCAAGGAGCCACAATTAAGATTACCCAGGACCTAGCAGTTTCCCCTTAAAGGATTGAAGGCCCTGGAATCTGATATTCTGAAAAGCAAAGGAACTGGAATTACAGCCAAGAATGAGCTATCCAGCTAAAATGAGCATTATCTTTCAGGAAAGAAGATGGATATGATATAGGCAAATTTCATCTATTTCCCATGAAAACACCAGAACCAAACAAAAAATTTGATCTCCAATCACAGAACTCAAGAGAAGCATAAAAAGGTAAAAAGGAAAAAAACTCTTGAGTCTACTTAAGAGAATGCAGGTATAATTCAATTGTATTATGATAGTATGAAAAAGAAATGAGATGTAGAAAAGGGATCATATTGGAAGAAGAGGGAAAAGGAGGTAAAATAAGGGTAATTATATCTCATGAAGAGGCAAAGAAAACCTATTAGAATTGAGGGAAAGAAGGGAGGGGGATGAACATTGTGTGAATCTTACTCTCATCACATTTGGCTCTAAGAGAGAATATCAGATATATTTGGTATCACAAAGAATCTTGTCTCACATATAGTAGAATAGGAGAGAAAGGGGGAAAAGAAAGGGAAAGACTAATAGAAGGGAAACAGAAGAATTAGGAGAAAGGTGGAAAAAAGGGAGGGGCTCTAAAGGGGGAGGACTGTTTGAGGGAGGTGGCCATCAAAAGCAAAATACTGGGGAAGAGGGATGGGGATAGGAAAGAGAAAAGCATAACCTAGGGTAAATAAGATGGCAGGAAATACAAAATTAGTTATTTTAACTGTGAATGTGAATGGGATGAATTCTCTCAACAAGAAGAAGTGGATGGCAGTCTGGATTAAAAGCCAGAATCCAATAATATGTTGTTTACAAGGAACACATCTAAAGCATAATGATACATACAGAGTGAAGGTAAAGGTCTAGAGCAGAATATATTATGCTTCACTACCCTTTGACCCAGCAGTGTTTCTACTGGGCCTATATCCCAAAGAGATTTTAAAGGAGGGAAAGGGACCCACATGTGCAAAAATATTTGTGGCAGCCCTTTTTGTAGTGGCAAGAAACTGGAAATTGAAAAGATGCACATCAATTGGAGAATGGCTGAATAAATTATGGTATATGAATGTTATGGAATATTATTGTTCTGTAAGAAATGACCAACAGGAGGATTTCAGAGAGGATTGGAGAGACTTGCATGAACTGATGCTGAGTGAAATCAGCAGAACCAGGAGAACATTATACACAGCAACAAGACTATACGATGATCAATTTTGATGGACATGGTTCTCTTCAACAATGATGTGATTCAAACCAGTTGTGCTGCGATGAAGATAGTCATATACATCCAGAGAGAGACCTGTGGGAACTGAGAGTGAACCACCACACAGCATTTTAACGCTCTCTGTGAATATTTCCATGCATTTTGTTTTCCTTCTTAGGTTGTTTTTTTCTTCTTCTCTTTCTAGATCTGATGTTTCTTGTGCAGTAAGATAACTGTATAGATATGTATACATGTATTGTATTTGTCATATAATTTATCCTATCTAGCATGTATTAGATTACCTGTCATCTAGAGGTGGGGGGTGGGGGGAAGGAAAGGAAAAGCTTGGGAAAAAAAGTTTTTTTGCAAAGGTCAATGTTGAAAGGTCACTCATATGTTTTGTAAATAAAAAGCTTTATAAAAAAAGAAATTAAAACTATTTCTAATCATAAAAAAAAGAATATATTATGCTTCAGGTGAACAACAACAACAACAAAAAGCAGGGTAGCAATCCTGATCTCAGATCAACTAAAAGCAAAGATAGATCTAATTAAAGAGACAAGGAAGGGAACTATATTTTACTAAAGGGTACCAGAGATAATGAAGCAATTTCAATACTAAACATATATGCACCAAGTTGTATAGCATGAAAAGTTAAGAGAGATCATATCATCTGCAAAGAGTGATAATTTAATTAAATTTAATTTTTGTTACATTTCAAGTTCTAAATTGTTTCCCTTCCTCCCTCCCCACCCCACTCTAGAGAAGTCCATCATTTGACACAAATATATAAATGTGCATAAAACCATACAATTCATACCTCTATTTATCAGTTCTTTCTAGGGAAGTAGAGAGTATCTTTCTTCACAGATCCTTTATGGTTAAGTATTTCTAATACTCAGAAAAATTTGGTCATTGACAATTGTGCTTCAAATAATATTACTACTATTATATACTGTTCTGATACTGGTCACTTCACTCTTCATTATTTTATTCAAATATTTTCATGTCTTTCTAAAATGATCAAGTTCATCATTTCTTATGGCAAAGTAGTATTCTTTCACAAGTATATCCCATAATTTGCTTCATCATTTTTCAATTGATGGGCATACCCTCTATTTCCAGTTTTTTGCCAAGAGACCTCTATAAATATTTTTTAACATATAGACTCTGTAGACTCTTTTTCTTTTCCCCTGATTACCTTGGGGAACAGACCTAATAGTGTGTTTCTGGATCAAAGGGTATACACCAGTTTTTAATATCTTTATTTATCTTTAAATATCATTACAGATTGTTCTCCAAAATGGCTAAATCAGTACACAATTTGACCAACAAATTATTAGTATTTTGATATTTCCACATTCCCTCCATCTTTTGTCATTTTCCCTTTCTCTTATTTTAGCCAATCTGAAAGATGTAAGATGATATTTCAAAGGTCTTTTAATTTACATTTCTCTAATCAATAATGATTTAGATAATTTTTTTCATATAGTTATATCTAGTTTTGATTCCTTCCTTGAAAAACTACCTATTCATATCCTTTTGTCATTTATCAACAGGTGAATGACATATTGTTATAAATTTGACAAAGTCCTCTATATATCTGAGTTCTAAGAAACTGTATTTGAGAAACTATCTATAAATATTTCTTCCCCAAGATTATAAGGAAAGCAGGCCTGGAGACCAAATTTTAATGCTGTTATAACCATGTCCCTGCTTCTTCCTTTCATAGCAAATCTCTAAAGCCATAGCAGATAAAGCTGAAAGGTATTTTTAAAATATTTTAATTGCTTGCATTGTTGCAATAATTCAGGACCTCTGCACTGCTATAATAGGATACATATATGAAATTTCTTACTATTTATAATATGAATTTGTAAGCAACTAAGTAAATTAGTTTTTGAGCTTGCCATCCCCTTGCTAATATACTAGTGATACATTCATGAATAAAATAAAGTCCTTGAAATATTTCAGAATTACATGAGAATAACTCAGATAAAGATAGTTTGTGGGACAAAGTTATACATCTATTAGTAAGGTTAAAATCAGAAACATCGTCCTTCCGGGGGTGGAGCCATGGTGGTGGAGATCAGACAGGAGTCTCTGTAACCTCCTCTAACCTCCCCTCAAACCAACAACATATGAAGCCTCTAGACTGATTCTGAAGCAAAAAAATCCATGATATCTGGAGAACAACACGATTCTAGAAGAAGATACTCTGGAAGAACCTCAAAACAGGTTCTGTTTTAATGGGGCAGAGGGTGGCCTACTGAACCCAGACTGCAGCGCAGGGAGACCGGGGCAGGGAGCTGGAGCAGGGAGCTGGAACAGGAGTCGGATAAGGAGTGGCAGCTTTGTGCTTTTCACACACTGGGAGTCTTCTGCGAGCCTCTTGGAACAATTTGTCCTGATTGTGGGAAGGTGGTTTGGAGGGTCTGCCTTTTGAGGGGGATAGATTGTGAACCACTGAACCCCTGATGAGCATCGGACCTAGCTGCCATTACACAGCACCTTAAAGCAATCAATCAAACAACAGGACTGATAAGCACCAGAAATAATTCAATCAGC
>JAJPUD010003538.1:152531-163983 GCA_023553655.1 Myrmecobius fasciatus | reverse complement strand
AATTAATGGAAAAAAAATGCCAACTATGGTGGCCTAACTATGCAAGATCTAAAACTATGTTATACAGTAGCAGTCATCAAAACCATTTGGTACTGGATAAGAGATAGAGTAGTAGATCAGTGGAATAGGTTAGGATCACAGGACAAAATAGGCAATAACTATAACAAGCTAGTGTTTGACAAACCCAAAGACCCCAGTTTTGGGGATAAGAACTCACTATTTGACAAAAATTGCTGGGAAAATTAGAAGCTAGTATGAAATAAACTAGGCATTGACCCACACCTAACACCACATACCAAGATAAGGTCGAAATGTGTTCATTATTTAAACATAAAGAGTGATATTATAAGCAAATCAGAAGAACATAGTATAGTTTACCTCTCAGATCTGTGGAGAAGGAAGGAATTTGTGTCCAAAGAAGAACTGGAATTCTTAATTGAACACCAGATAGATAATTTTGATTATATTAAGTTAAAAAGTTTTGTACAAACAAAACTAACACAGACAACCATCAGGAAGCATTATTTATAATGAGGATAAGCTTAAAAGCATTCCCAGTAAGATTAAGGGTGAAAGAAATGCCTATTATCACCACCATTATTCAATATTATATTAGAAATGTTAACTCTAACAATAAGAGAGGAACAAATTAGAATAGGCAATAATAAAATTATCACTCTTTGCAGATGACTGTATACTTAGAGAATACTAATCAACTAAAATTAGTTGAAATTAATAACTTTAGAAAAATTTCAGAATAGAAAATAAACTTACATAATCTTAGTATTTCTATATATTACTAACAAATCCAAGCAGCAAGAAAGAAAAGAAATTCCATTTAAAACAACTACAGACAATATAAAATATTTGGGAGCCTACTTGCCAAGAAAAATCCAACAATTATATGAACCCAAATGCAAAACACCTTTCACACAAATAAGGTCAGATTTAAACAACTGGAAAAATATTAATTGCTCGTAGGTAGGCCAAGCTAATAAAATAAAAGTGATGATTCTACAGAAATTGATTTACTTATTCAATGACATATCAATCAAACAACCAAAAATTATTTTATAGGGCTAGAAAACAATAACAAAATTCATCTGGAAGAATAAAAGGTCAACAATAACAAGGGAATTTATGAGAAAAAATGCAAAGAAAAATAGCCTATCCATACCATACTAAAGATATATTATAAAGTAGCAATCCTGAAAGCTATTTGGTACTGGCTAAGAAACAGAGTGGTGGATTAATGGAATAGACTAGGTACACAATATATAGTAGTAAATAGCTGTAATATTGTGTTGTTTGGTAAAGACAAAGACTCCAGTTTCTGGCATAAGAACTCACTATTTGACAAAAACTACTGGGAAAACTGGAAAATAGTATGGTAAAGGTAGGCATAGCCCAACATCTTACATTCTATAGCAGGATAAGGGCATAAAGAGTAATATTATAAGCAAATTAAGAGAGCAAAAAATTGTTTACGTGTAAGATTTGAGGGGAAAGGAAGAATTTATGACCAAATGAGAGATAAAAAGCACTACAAAATGCAAAATATATAATTTTCATTACATTAATTTTAAAAGGATTTGTACAAACAAAATCAATGTAACCAAGATTAGAAGGAAAGCAGAAAGATGGGAAAGAATTTTTACACCCACTTTTTCTGATAAAAGCTTCATTTCTTAAAACTATAGGAAACTGAATCAAATTTATAAGAATACATTTCTTAATTGATAAATGATTTACAAGATATGAACAAGCAGTTTTCAGATGAAAAAGTTAAACTTATATAGTCATATGAAAAAATTCTCTAAATCATTATTGATTAGAGAAATGAAAATTAAAACAACTCTGAGGTACTACCTCAGACCTATCAGGTAGACTAATATGAAAAAAGAAAGAGAGTGGTAAATTATGGAAAAGACGTGGGGAAAATGGGACATGAATGCACTCTTGGTGGTGGTGTGCATTGATCCAACCATTCTGGAGAATAATTTGGAACTATGCCTGAAGGGAAATAAAACTGTGCATACCCTTTGATGCAGCAATACCACAACCAAGTCTCTATTCCAAAGAGATCATAAAAAAGAAGAAGAAAATACATGCACAAATATATATATATAGTATTTTTCTTTATGGTGGCAAGGAACTAGAAGTTGAAGAAATGCCCATCAATTGGGGAATAGCTGAAAAAGTTGTGACATATGGATGTAATGGAATACTATTGTGCTATAAAAAATGATGAACAGGTGGATTTCAGAAAAATCTAGAAAGCCTTTCATGAACTGATGCTGCATGAAGTGAGCAGAACCAGGAAGACATATACACAGTAACAGCAACACTGTGCAATGATCCATGATGATTGACTTAGCTCTTTTCAGAAACACAATCATCTAAGACAGTTCTAAAACACATATGATGAAAAATGTCATCCACATCCAGAGAAAGAACTACAGAGTCTGAATGAAAATTGAAGTGTACAATTTTCACCGTGTGTGTGTGTTTATCCTTTTGTTTTATTTCCTCTTTCACAATATGTCTAATGTATAATTATATTTACCTGCTTGCACATTTATAATCTCCTGCTTGCCCTCTTGGGAAGGAGAAATGAGAGGGGGGATTTGAAACCCCAAATCTTATTTTAAAATTAATATTGAAAATAATCTTTACATGTAATTGGAAAAATAAAATATTATTCACCAAAATAAAATTCAATAAACTATATCTTGCCCCTAGGAAGAAACTGAAATTTGTAGTGTCAGCATGACAACTCCTTGACATTCTAATGAGTCTTTTCACACAGGATCCTCCACAATCACTATTAAACCAGATTCATAGTGCCACTTTGGAGTTTAAACACTTTTAGAGTTATTGAATAGGTAATAACTTTTCTACTGCACCTTTACACATTGTAATAAGAGATCTCCATCTCTTTCCCCTCAAAATGGGGCTTTAATCTTCAAGCCTCTCTATCCACAAAGCCAAATAGGAAATTCTTTTATTTTCTCAAGACACTGAGAAAAGTAAGAAAAGTGATACAAGGTAAGAGGAATTGAACGATGACCAACCATGATTACAAAAGATTGATTGTGAACTGTGCTACCCACCTCCTGATAGAAAGATATTAGACTTGAGATGTAGAATGAAACATTCTTTTTACATGGATAATGTGGAGATGTGTTTTGTGTTAACTACACATTTTTGTTTTTATTTTACATTGTGAGAGTGGGAGGGGCAATACATTTTTTTATTGAAAAATAAAATAAAGTAGAAAAAAATTCAAGAGTAAGCAAGGCTTGGAATTTGAATGGAAAATGTGGCTTTCCAGAGCCATGGTCATGTGGGAAAATTTGGCACTTCATTGCGTCCTTTAGTTCCTAGTGACTTAGCCTCTAGATGCTGATTATAGTCATTGGTCTGGGGAGGCAGTTCTCTTCTCAGTTGAGTCAAGATTTTATCTGGTTCCCTTCCTGCAGACCTCCCCCGCAAGTCTTTTATATTCTATTACCTAAACTAATTGTTTTGGCCTTCTAGAGGATTATATTGCTTGTTTTTAGAAATATATTTCATATCTATGATTGCCTTTTCTATGATGTGTATAATATAGAGAGGAAGCTAAATCAGCCTTGATTAAGATGTTACCTTCCAGTCCTTAATCTATAGCATTTTCCCTCAGAATTATCAGAGAAAATCACTTTTATTCAGAACCTCCCAAAAGAATAGCACCCCTAAAATTCATGTTTCTAATATGCAATAGATAGAATTCCAAGCCCACTATCCCTTTTGATTATAGGTGAGTGAGTAAGAGATTGCCCAGACAAACCCATCCTCTAAGAACACACAAAGTTAGGACTCCAATCTTCCTGGGATATAAGATGTGACATTCCAGATATTTGTAAAGCACTAAGCTTGGTGCTTAGCATATAGTAGGCACTTAATCAATATTTATTCTCTTTTCTTTCTCTCATCTACAAATCTTATCACTTGTAGGCCACTATATATACCAACACCTCTGCTTGGGGTGAAATACCTGAAAAATATGGTACAGTATTAGAAACACTGGATTTATAACCAGTCAGGAGAGGCCTGAGTTTGAATTTCATTTCACACATTTATTAATCCTATGATACCAAATCATTTAAATTTTTTTGAGCCTGCCATTTCTTATGTATAAAATGATCAAAAGAGCATCTATCTCACAGGGTTACTGTAAAGACAAAATAAGATATCATACATAGAGCTGTTTGCATGCCTTAAAGCTCCATTTAAACCTCAATTCTTATTATTATATCTGGATGTGGTGCTGACTCCCAGCTCTCCCAGGGCCAGGGCTGGCACCTGTATTCATTTTTCTTACCTAACCTTCATCACTGAATGGCCATATCTCAGTCAAACTAAAACCTGCTAGACACCTTAAAAAAGGCCAAGGTTTCCCACTACATCCAGGGTTATCTCCAATTGTTCTGGTATATATCTGGCCATTGGACCCAGATAACTTTAGAGGAGAAAGTGAGGTAGGTTATCCAGCACAGCTCTCCCTCACGCAAATCCAATTTACTTGCATATCATGGCATCACTTCCCTGGGATCATGTTCCTCTTTGAGAATGAAGGATAAACAACAATATACCACAATATATGTGTTTCATAAAAAAGCTTGTTTAATAAAATAATTTTGAATTTATTCCTGGATTTTTCTTGCAAGAATTATACAAACATGCAGAAGCTTATGTCATAATAGACAATAGGCAATGGAAACTATCCCAAGACTCTCTGCAGCCTGTTTCTCTGTCACTTTTTCTCACTCAGTTGCATTTCACAAGTTTAATGTGGAGCTTTAATTGGAATATTAGTGGTAATTCTGAAAATGGACTGTAATTTCTGCCTCTGGCTTTCCCAGTCTTTTCCTGAAAGCCAATGCTTCCATGATGATTTTAGTTTGAATAGCCCTGATCTATAGGTTTCAACATTAATAGTTCTATATTGCTTTGGTAGCTTCACATTTTAAATTTAAATGTTCTGCTTTTGACTCCCATTCCTGAATGCCAGGAGTTTTTAAATGATGACTCTTGAGGGACTGGCTGGTACTCCCTTTCCAAACAAGAAAAATTTCCACAGTAACTTTTTAAAGTATTCCAACTTCTTTTTTGTTGGGTGCTTGGCTACAGCAAGGTTTGTTGGTGTTTGTTCTTGTTGGTGGTGGTGATGGTGGTAATGTTTCTGTTTATTAATGTAATTCTCTGTTTCCTTTTTAAAATTTATTTCTAATTTTGATTAGCTTTTTTGGCACATATAATTTGGCACCCATGACAGGCAATATTTCAGGGACATCTTATTTATTTTCAGTATTATTCTTTTTATATTTCTTGTATTTTCTGTAAGTGTGAGGAGTTTATATAGACTAACTTGGTTTCATAATTTGATTGATATTATCATGATAATGTTATCATGTAGCATACCTGCTATTGATTTGTGTTGATGTGGATGCCCTGGAGGTCTTTGTATATATTTTGAATGTCTTCTATATGCATCATGGTGTAATGTATGTTGATACATGAAGAAGTTATTGATATGGTTTCCATGATTTTGACTTTATACATATTGCTTTGAAAAATTTTTATGCATAGCATATTTATTCCCTGGTGCATTGGTTTCTGTACAAGTAAAAATGTATTGCTTGTGTTAAAATTTGAGCAATGGTTCAACCTCAAAAAAAGATAAGGACTGCAGAACTGAGTTCTATTGTTCTGCACTTACAATGAAGAAGAATAGAAGTCTCCTAATATTAGTAACATGTTAAGAAATTATTATTAAGAGGACATTTTAAGGATATTGTGTAGAATGTAAAAGGCTTAGAAGAGAGTATAAATCATTAACATTATTCATTAATCAAAATTTAAAAAAATGATCATTAGTCAAAATTATTAATTTTAAGTCAAATGAGATAACTCAGAAAGTTTTTTCTAGATCCACTTGAGAATTTTGAAAACAGAGAAATACCTGAGGAATAGATAGTAGAAAGTTGTATGCTGAAACTCTATACTAGCCCATCCTATGAGGAAGGAGTTATTTGAAAAGGTTGAAACCAAATTCCACAAACAAACAAAAAACCCTAAATATCTTTACTAAGTCTGAGATGATACAATTCCAATGACATAAACATATTATAGAACCAACATTAGCATTTTCTCTGAAAAAGAAATAGTTCAAGATTTGCATTAGGAAGGATCAGAGATATTATAGTTTGGATTAGGAAGAATAAGAGATACTAAACTGATCATCATTTTAAAAAAAATGATTTAGAAAAAAAATGTCAGAGAAACAGATCAACAGAGTATCAGGATAGTTTCTGTGGAGTATATAGACTTATGTCAAGAAAGAGTGATGTAGAATTATCTGAAATGTTGCCAGTGTGAATTGATGAGGGCAAAACAGTGGGAGAGACATTTTAACTTTATCACTAACATTCTTCAGCCTAAAAAGAAGAAAGATCTGCTGATTTCATATTTGTATTTTAAAACACCACCACCTGATTACATATAAATATTTTCAAATACCTCCTTCAGAGACTGAAGCAGAGAGGATCCTGAAAAAGCAGATCTACTCAGCATTTAGCAAATAATATGAGCTTTATCTGTTCAAGATTATCTTTGCTCAAACAGATGCCACTGCCAACATTATCTGAGGCCAGAGATGTACTTATGCTCATGGGACATCAGGCTATTTGGAAAGCCTTGGCCTAAACTGTTCCAGGACCCTCTTCTTGACAGTGGGTTGCAAGGTGATGCAAGCACTAACACAGAACCATAAGCACAGGACCAAAGAAGACCAGATGAGAAAGAAAAGAGGAGGAAAAAACTTCTTTGAAAAGACCAAAAGGATGTGGGTCATGAAGGTCTGACTCAAGAGCACTTCTGTCAAGTAACAATCAGAGCAATAGCCTCACTTTTATAATTGTGGATCCAAAGACCATAGATATGCAATCATTGTATGCAACAATTCAATTGAGAGCTCCTTTAGGACAGGGACTATTTTTGTTTTTCTTTGCATCCTCAGTACTTAATATAGTTCCTGGAACATAGTAAATATTTAATAAATGTTTAACTAAAACAAGAAAGTCAGAGTTGGTCATGCAAAAATGATGTTTTCCATCTTTGATAAATTGAGATGAGATCTTGGAGGAAGCTTCTTGGGCTTCAAAGACAATCATACTGACCTCATCAATTCTTTATAGATCTATTATATTTGGACTCATAGGACCTTGTGCAAAATTGATAATAAAGACTGAAAATGTAGACTGCAATGCTATCTTGGACAGCAGATCTACATCTTCATAACACATATTTGAGAAAATGCCTATAAAACCCATAGGAGGACTTGAATTAGATAGAATGAATGATAAAGATTATCTGGAATGAACTTGAAATTCTCTAAAGAAAGGTTATGTCAAAAGAATAGTGGACATTATGGCTCTGGTATATCCAGAACTTCCAACACTCACTGGAGTATCAGCATTGATTGATTGTAACTAATTCCAGCCTTTTTGAAATCCTAATAGGATACTACAAGCAATCAGCTGGCACTCAGTACATATACATGTCGACCATTTATGCATAGTAAGTATCAGGCTTTAAAAGGACAGTAACAAGTGTCAGTAAATATCATAGAGGCTCTGACTTTTTCACTTCTGGACTGAATCTTGAAATATTTGACTTTGTGGATTCTCTATAATCAGAAAGAAGGGTGAAAGAACTGGAAAAGGTAGCAGCTTAGCAAGAGGAGATGCATGTTAATATTGCATAAATGGCATATGGGATATGCTCAGGGCTCAATCCATAGAATCAAGCTCACTCACTCACAACCATTCAGAAAAAGATCTAGGAGAAATCCTTTATCTATGATAGAAGACAACAGAAACTATCTCAGAAAAGTTCATGTTCTCTGGCACAGGAATTAATTAGAAGCCTGTCCAATAAGATCAGAGGTGAAGCAAGGATGAGGATTATTGCTATTATCATTCAGTATAATGCTAGAAATGCTAGCAGTAGCAATAAGAGAAGAAAAGGAAATGGAAGAAATTAGAATTGGCAATGAAGAACAAAACTATCACTGTTTGCAAATGATATGATGGCATACTTAGAGAATCCTAGAGAATCAACTAAAAAAAACTACTTGAAACAAGCTTTAGCAGAATATAAAATAAAAAAGTTGCAGGATATAAAATAAAGAGACAATGTGATAAATTGGTAATTTTACTTAAATTCTACATAATTTATTTATTACATGTCATACCAATCAAATTACTAAAAAATATTTTATAGAGTTAGAAAAAAGCATGACAAAATTCATCTACATTTTCAATCTTTATTATCAATTTTGCACAAGGTCCTATGAGTCCAAATATAATAGATCTATAAAGAATTGATGAGGTCAGTATGATTGTCTTTGAAGCCCAAGAGGCTTCCTCCAAGATCTCATCTGGAACAAAATATCCAAAAAAAATTAAGGAAATCAATGAAAAAATGTGAAGGAATGTGGCTCAGCAGTGCTAGATCTCAAACTACATTATAAATTGGTTATCAAAACAATCTGGAACAGGTTAAAAAATAGATTAGTGATCAGTGGAATAAATTAGGTACACAATACACATTAGTAATGACCATAGTAATCTTTTGTTCGATAAATCCAAAGATCTAAGATTTGGGATCAAGAACTCATTACTTGACAAAAATTGCTCAGAAAACTGGAAAGAAGTTTAACAGGAATTAAGTATAGATAATATCGTACAACATATACCAAGATACAGTCAAAATGGTCCATAAAAAGTGATAACATAATCAAATTAGGAAAATCCAGGTCTATATATAAGAATTTATGACCAAAGAAGAAACAGAGAGCATTACAAAATGCAAAATGGATAATTTTGAGTATATCAGAATAAAATGGTTTTGCACAAATAAAACAAATCCAGCCAAATAGAAAGAAAGCAGGAAACTGGGACTGGGGGGTGGGAAAGAGAATTTTACAGCAAGTTTCTCTGGTAAAGGTCTTATTTCTAAAATATATAGAGAACTGAGTCAAATTTATAAGAATCAAATCATTGCCCAATTGATAAATGGTCAAAGGACATAAACAGGCAGTTTTTGGATAAAGAAATCAAAGTTACCTATAATCATTTAAAAATGCTCTAAGCCATATTGATTACAGAAATGCAAATTAAAACAACTATAGGGTACTATCTCATACCTATCAGATTGACTAATATGACAGAAAAGGGAAAGGACAAATGTTGCAGGAGATATGGGAAAATTTGAATAATAATGTACTATTGTTAGAGTTGAAAACTGATTCAACTATTTTGAAGAGCAATTTGGACCTATGCCCAAAGGCAATCAAACCTTGTATACCCTTTGATCCAGCAATACCACTACTAGATTGGTGTCTAAAGAGATTTTAAAAAATAAAAAACACCTATATGTACAAAAATAATTCCTTTTATTATCTTAAGGAACTGGAAATTGAGGGGATCCCCATCAATTGGAGAATGACTGAAAAAAATTGTGGTATGTGACTATAACGGGATAATATTTTACTATAAGAAATTATGAGTAGGATGCTTTCAGAAAAACTGAAGATTTCAGGAAGATTCAGGTAAACTGATTGTATATAAATATTGTATAATGATTAACTATAAGTGATTTAGCTATTCTCAGCAATATGATCCCAGACAATTTCAAAAGCCTTTGGATGAAAAATGCCATCTGCCTCCAAAGAAAGAGCTAATGAGTCTGGATACAGATAGAAGCATACCTTTAAAAAAAATTCTTATTTTCCTTGGGGTTTTTGGCAGTGTTTTCTTTTGCAACATGAGTAATAAAAAAATGCTTTGCATGACTGCACATGTACAATCTATATTAAATTGCTTGCCTTTTCAAGAAGAGGGAATGACAGGGAAGTATAGAGAATATATGGAGTTCAAATTATTTAAGGAATATTTGAAAGTTTTTACATGTAATTGAGAAAAAATAAAAATTAAATGTTAATAAAATTCCTTCTCAGAAACTTACTAGCTATGTGACCTTGGGAAAGTCACTTAATTGCTATCTGCCTTAGGAATAATATACTAACACCTACCTTCCAGAGTTGTTAAAAAGGTAATATGAGATCATATTTGCAAAGCACTTTGCAAATATTTAAACATTAGTAAATGCTAGCTATAATGATGTTACAAGTGTATGAACATATATTCAGGCAACAATCCTAGTTATTGCCCATGTGAAATGTAAAATGTTTATAGCTGCACATTTAATTATTTCATTTTTGAGCTATTTAGGATATTTGAAAATTTTTTCCTGTTATGTTCATTTAACTATGGTGTATTATGTTCATTCTATAGCAGTACAAATTTCTTGTTTTGTCCATTGTTTATTTCTGTGAATACTAATACTTACAATGAAAAATATGCAGGATGATTTCAGAGAGGCCTGGAGAGACTTGCATGAACTGATGCTAAGTGAAATGAGCAGAATCAGGAGATCATTATACATGGCAACAACAAGACTATATGATGATCAATTCTGATGGACATGGCTCTCTTCAACAATGAGATGTTTCAAACAAGTTCCAGTTGTTCAATGATGAAGAAAGCCATATACACTCAGGGAAAGGGCTGTGGGATCTGAGTCTGGACCACAACATAGCATTTTCATACTCTCTATTGATTACTCGCTTGCATTTTGTTTTCCTTCTCAGGTTTTTTTTTTCTCTTGTAGTTCTGATTTTTTTTTGTACAACAAGAAAATAAATATGTATACACATATTCGATTTGTCAAGTATTTTAACATAACTAAATAGACTTCCTGCCATCTAGGGGAGGGGATGGGGAAAGAAGGGAAAAATCTGTAACAGAAAGCATTTGCCAATGTTGAAAAATTACCATGCATATGTTTTGCAAATAAAAAACTTTAATTAAAAAAAAAGATTCAGGAGTTCTTAATCGGGGATCCTTGAACTCTTTTTTAAAAAATGAAAATAGTGCAATAACCATAATTTTATTTTTATTTTTATTTATTTTTAATTTTTTTATTAATTAAAGCTTTTTATTTATGTAACATATGTATGGGTAGTTCCTCAGCATTGATCTTTACAAAGCTTTCCATTACAAATTTTACCCCCAGTCCCTTCCCCTCCCCTATTAGGCAGGAAGTCTACTACATGTTAATAATGTTGAAATACTTGACAAGTTGTGCAAGAAAAATCCTATCTACAATAAAAAAAAAAAGAATCAGAGAAAGGCAACACAATGCAAGCAAATGTCAATAGAGGTCATGAAAATGTTATGTTGTGGTCCATATTTCATTTCCCTCTCTCTGGGTGTATATGGTTTTCTTCAGTGAACAATTGGAACTGGTTTGAGACAATTCTTTGTTGCAGAGAGCCATGTCCATC
>JAJPUD010003538.1:127758-152521 GCA_023553655.1 Myrmecobius fasciatus | reverse complement strand
CTTACACAGCAATAATATTCCATAACATTCATATACCATAATTTATTTAGCCACTCTCCAATTGATGGGCATCCCTTCAGTTTCCAGTTTCTAGCCACTACAAAAAGGGCTGCCACAAACATTCTTGCACATGTGGGTCCCTTTCCCTCCTCTAAGATCTCTTTGGGATATAGGCCCAGTAGAAACACTGCTGGGTCAAACGGTATGCACAGTTTGATAACTTTTTGAGCATAGCTCCAAAGTGCTCTCCAGAATGGTTGGATCTGTTCACAGTTCCACCAACAATGTATTAATGTCCCAATTTTCCCACATCCCCTCCAACATTCATCGTTATCTTTTCCTGTCATTTTAGCCAATCTGACAGGTGTGTAGTGGTACCTCAGAGTTGTCTTAATTTGCATTTCTCTGATCAATAGCCAACACTAAATTGTTAAAGTTATTACCTAGATTGTCCTGATATCCTATCCTATGCCATTGATCTACTGCTCTATTCTTAGCCAGTACCAAATGGTTTTGATGATCGCTGCTTTATAATATAGTTTTAGATCTGGTACAGCAAGGCCACCTTCATCTGCCTTTTTTTTCATTAATCCCCTTGAAATCCTTGACCTTTTGTTCTTCCAAATGAACTTTGCTAATATTTTTTCTAGATCTGTAAAATAATTTCTTGGGAGTTTGATTGGTATGGTACTAAATAAGTAGATTAGTTTGGGTAGTATTGTCATTTTTATTATGTTCGCTCTGCCTACCCATGAGCACTTAATGTTTTTCTAATTGATTAGGTCTGATTTTATTTGTATGGAAATTGTTTTGTAGTTTAGTTCATATAGTTTCTGACTTTTCCTTGGCAGATAGATTCCCAAATATTTTATACTATCATCTAAATAACCATAATTTTAAAAAAAGAAAAAGAAAAAAAAAATTGTGCTGTTTAAAAAAATAAACATCTATGGATAACGTGATTCTTACAAGGAGCCAGTTTTGGTTTGTTGCTTAACCTGGCTTTCCTTTTTTATTTATAATAATAAGTATGTGCTATAGTTATGCACACATTCTTGAATTGTGTACATAGCGTCTTTAGCAGTAATATAGGCATGTTGTACCTAAAGTAACTTATCAGGTGATGCTTTGGAAAGTGCAATGTTTTACAAGAATTGTTAATGAATATTAGTTTTCTTTTCAAGTCACAGGATCCTGAGGTCAAAGTATAAGGAAACAGTGTAACACTGAAACCACATTGCAACTCTTTGATTGTGTGGCTCAAATGTTGCCTTTCTTGAACCTCCAGAAAGACAACATATTAACATGCTAATAATTCAGCAAGAAAATTTCATTAGCTGCATGCAACATCTGATTATACCATTAGGTTGCACTCTCTTCAAGCTACTAGACCAAGCCTTGCAAACTACTCTTCTGGTGTATGTTCTACATCAGAGCTTCTTAAACTTTTTCTATTCACAATCCCTATTTGCCAGAGAAATTTTTCATGCCCCTCGAGTATGGATGTATATAAAATATGTATACAAATAATGCATTTATTGATAATAAATCATGATTTTGTGAACCACACATTTAGTTATGAGACCCTTTATAACGTTTCAACTCACAGTTTAAGAAGTGGGGCAAGTCATCCTTTCCTAAGATGCTGCACTATCTTATCTGGATGTAGGAGGTTGCTAAGTCTACAAACACCTACATCCAAGATCTCTCAGCATCTGTGGCAAAACAAACAAAGAAACAAACAAACAAAACAACAACAACAAAAACAGCTTTAACTAACCCCTCACATGAGTTACATATTAATTAAATCTAGGGTATAGGATAGATTATTGCTCAAGATATTATAATACAAAATTTGCTATCTTTCTAGCTCAGCATTCCCATCTTGCAGTGTCTTCTGCTCTCTCAAATCACTGTCTTTTTTATAATACTAAAAATTTTCCCATTATCCCTCCTTCTAATACATCTTTTCCTCTTCCCAAAACCCATTCCGTAAAACAAATAACTAAAGAAATTTTTTTCAGAAATCAACAAAATTGATGCAATGTATGCACAATGTACTACATTCATAAACCTGAAACTTAGGCAAAGAGGCGTATCTTTTCATATCTCTTCTCTGAAGTCATGCTTGTTCTTTGCAATTTTCAACATTTCCTTTTTAATTTTTTGTTATTTTCTCCCATTGACATCGCTGTGATCATTAGGCATATTATTTTCTTAGTTCTGCCATTTCACTGTGTTGGTCTTTGTCCCTATTCTTCCATATCCTTTCTTATCATAAGTTCATTGAATTTGTTTTTGTAGAAGCTTTTCCATTTCACATAATTAAAATTATCTATTTTATCTTTTGTAATTGTGTCAATCTCAACTTGTTGAAAATATACCCATTGATCACTGTGAAAAGTAGGATTTTTAATATTAAAATCACTTATACATTCAAAATGTATTATGGAATATGGTGTGAGATGGTTGCCTAACCTTAATTTTGACCTTTCCTTTGTCTGCTTTTATCTATATTGTCTCCACTGCTTTACCTTTTGGTAATTTAACCAATGCAAATAGTTTTGATGACTGTTGCTTTATAATACAATTTCAAATCTGGAAGTGCTATTCCTCAGGTTACTTTCTAATGTCTTCAAAAATACAAATATTTAGCAAGCTGTAATCACAAAGTTTATTGTACATAGAATAAATTGAAAAAACTGAACAATAATTTTCTTTAAGGCTACAATATTCTCCAACCCCATTTCCTTGATGTCTTTCAATTTCCATTCCAGATCTTTGGGTGGAACTGGGAGAAATTTGACTATACACATCTGTGGTTTATTGAAAAGGAAAAGAGAAGCTTTATTTCCTTTTCCAGTTTCCAGGATCACGGACGTTGTAGTGCCTAGAATGGTCAAAAGCAGTGTTTCCCTACGATATAGCAGAATACTTGATCCGTGACTTGTACAAACCTTAGACCATGAATTAAAAAGATGTCGGAATGCATTTATGCCTTACCTCAAGTTCAAAAACTAAAAGGAAATGAGTTTTCATAGCTTACTAGCAAAATGAGATTGATAATAGCAGGTAGTCTCAGCAGTTCTGAATCTTTCCTTCTCATGACTTCCCTGCAGGGGTGATGATTCACTGGAAAATTTTTGTTATTGAATTGTTTTTGTTCTTCACAACTCCATTTGGGATTTTTTTGGCATGTTGAAATGATTACCATTTCCTTATCTAGGTCATTTTACAAATGAGGAAATTGAAGTAAACAGGGTTTAGTGATTTTCCCAGGTTATACAGCTAGTACATGTCTGAAGCCAGATTTGAATGCATGAAGAGGAGACTTTCTGATTCCAAGACTGGCATTGTATCCACTGGGCTCCCAGCTGCCCTCAAGAGAAACTATCAGGAAAGTCACTAATGACATTGACACAGAAAGAGGGCTATTTCCACTCTACCCTCTCACATTCAGTCCTAGTAAGCTTGTTTGCAATAGGCAGAAATTCATAAAACAGAATAAAAGGATTTTATATTTGTAGCAAGGTCTGTCCCTCATGAGAAGCATGGAGGTGCTGTTGTGTGATTTGAAAAAGAGTCAGAATAGAAATCTCTAGCAACTTCACCCCCTCTCCTTCACCAAGGGAGAGTTTAATACCACAAAGAAGTTAAACAATAGGTTGGAGCCAGAAGCTTAACTACTCTGCCCTCCTCAAAGAAATGGAGGTACTGAGCTAGAATTATATCTATCTGTTCCATTAAATATTATTAATCATGGAGATGTAGGTTTTAGGTTCAAGCTAACTTTCAAATGCTATTTATTAGTTGGGCAAAAAGAGAACTAAATTTTATATCCAAAGCATGACTCTCTTCCCACCAATGAATATATATTGAAATAACAAAGAAATCCATTTATCCAAGTCAATAGAAAAAACAGAAATCAGAAATTATGATAGAAAGATGTATATTAAATAATAGAGTGAAGGAAAACTCCAACTGAGAATATAAGAGAATATGGGTTCTTACTCAAGGGAAAATTCCCTTAAGTCTCTAATTAGCAAACTGAGATGGAGACATGATGGAGACTACCAGATCTTCTTATGTCAGCATCCTCCCAGAATCTTATTCTCCCTTTAGCAATCTGGAGTGGCAGTTGTATCATCCAGCTTCTCTCTTGAAGATGACAGTCCAATGAGTCCCAAAGAACCCACAAGAAAAGAGACTGAATAGACTCAAAACAGTTCAAGAAAGCCTGGAACTCTCCTCTCCCCAAATTTCCAGTTACACCCCTACTTTCATGAGGTGCAAGGCACTGATCTTCACTAATAAAGCTCAGATTACATTTATGTTGCAAAATTCTTATTTTGTTCCCTGCTTTCTTTCTACTCCCTTGTAATTCAGATTCCCAGGAATGAAAAGGGAGTGGTTCAAACTACAGCCGTGTTTATGACTGTGCCTGCTGCACAAGACTCAGGGAGCACATGGAGAGGTAAGAACACATCATCCAATGTTGACCAAAAGCTAGAGCTCTGTAGGAGTGAAGCAACTAGAAACTGGTATACCTGGGAGAGGCTTAAGTCCTAGAGCTCAGATGGAAATCTGAAGCCTTAAGTAACAGAGACAGGAATATAGCAAAAAGACTTGAGAGAAAAAATCTAGAGTTACTGATACTGACAGATATTTTGAATTTTGAATACTGCTAGGCTAGTAGTGAGCTTGAGCTAATTTTCTTTTTAACCATGAGTTTGAAGTGACAGTATAAGAAGTAGAAGTTCTACATTGCCTTTTCTTTTAAAGATTTCCTTTAGAAAATTTTTGATATCTTTTCTCTATTATATTCATTTCTCAATATATCCCTCCATCAACCCTTATCACAAAAAAATTATTTTTTTTTGCTTTTTACTGAGGCAATTGGGGTTAAGTGACTTGCCCAGAGTCACACAGCTAGGGAATGTTAAGTGTGTGAGACCAGATTTGAACTCAGGTCCTCCTGACTTCAGGGCTGGTGCTCTATCCACTGCGCAACCTAGCTGCCCTGCAAAAAAAAAAAAAAAAAAAAAAAAATTAAAGAAAAAAAAGTCATTTAGAAAGCAAACCAATTCATCAACCAAACAAACATTATTATGCAACATTCTATATTCTGGGGTATGTGTTGGTAAATGTTAAACAATTGCCTCCATAGGAGAAAACAATTATATAGGACGTACCTTTAAGGTTAATCTACTCATTAACTTTTCATCATCACTTTCTTAAATCTAGATAATCAATAAAATCAAATCTTGATTTCTAGTTTGCCAATTTCCAAGGTGTAAATGCTCACATTTAAAATTTTACAATTGGTCTGGAGAAACTGGTTTAAGTCAGCTCCTGCATATCACCATTTACATCCCTAGTTCTCCATCTTTGCCAAAAAGGAGGATATATTCCCATACCTCTTCTCTTACATTTAGCTTTCTTTTTGTTTTTGTTGTTTCCATTTCCATTGCTGTAGTCATTTTGAATGCTGTTTTCCTGCTTCTGGTTACTTTATTTTGCATCAATTCCATAATTATATGCCCAGGCTTCTTTATATTATTCATATTCATAATTTCTAAAAGTGAAGTAATATTTTATTATATTCCTATGCTACTTTTTTCTTACCACTTCCCAATCAATGAGCATCTACTTTATTTCCAGTTCTCTTTTGCTCATATAAATATTTAATAAATATGAGAGATTAGGGCAAATCCAAGAAAGTGGAGAGAAGGCAGGGACTCACCTGAGCTCTTTCCCAAACACCATCCAAAGATCTTTAAATAATGCTCTAAAACAAATTCTGAGCTATCCGTACCCACAAAAGAACAGGGTGAAATATTTTTTCAGCTTAATGCATCTTAAAAATTTTTCAGGAAAGATCTATCACACCAAAGTAAGAATAGAGAGCAATCCAGTGCAGACCACATGAGTCCAGTCAAGGCCCCAGTAAACCAGTAGTAAGCCTTGGGAATGAGTGAATAAGCAATTATTGTGGCTGCTTTTGAACTTCTCAGCACATAGATTGCAAGGGGGTCAAACAACAGTTATAGATAGTAGTCCCAAGACAAGGAAGATGAGTAGCACATCAGAGCTTGTAGCTTCAGGGGAGCAAGGACCCACATTACAATTCCAGTTCAGAAAAAAGTGCTTGTGGTTGCTCAAACACTCTCAAAGTACAGGCCAAGAAAGTAGTAAACACACATCTCCTTAGATCTTACCACCTTGGAAAAACTGAAAACTTACTGGTCCCTAGAAGTATCTTGAAAAGAACTGCACTAAAGCCCTGAAGCCAGGAACAATGCTCCCTCCACCCTGGAAAAGTCCCACTTTAGCAATGAGTTAAAAGTCAAAAAATAGGTTGGGAAAATTAGCAAAAAAACAACAACAACAAATATGACTATAGAAAGTTACTATGGTGACAAAGAAGATCAAAACACACATACAAAAGGAGAAAGCAAAGTCAAAACTCCAACATTTAAAATCTCAAGGAAAACTATAAGTTGGCCTCAGGCCATGGAAGAGGTCAAATATAATTTTAAAAATCAAGTAAGAGAGGTAGATAAAAAATTGGGAGGATAAATGAGAGTGATGCAAGATAATCATGAAAAAAATAAATTAACAACCTAAGAGTTAAAGTACAAAAATATTGAATAAAACAATACCTTAAAAAACAGAACAGCACAAATGGAAAAAAGTTATATAAAAATTCACTTAAGATAAATACTCCCTAAAAAGTAGAATTGGCCAGATGGAAAAAGAAACACAAAAATTCACTGAAGAAAATAATTTATTAAAAAGTAGAATTGGTAGGCAGAATCAAGAGGGCAAAACAAAAAAAAAACAGGAACTCTCCCAAAATCTCTCCCAAACTCCTCCAAATATCTTTAAATAATGATGCTAAATAAATTTTAGAGCAGCCAAACCCATAAAAAGGCTGAGAAAATGAGCAAATACTAGAAAAAGAAAATTATTGTGGTGACAAGGAGAATCAAAACACCCTTTCAGAAGATAGCAAAGTAAAAGCTCCCACATTCAAAGCCTCCAGAAAAAAATATGAATTGGACTCAGGTCATAGAAGAGCTCTAAAAGGATTTTTAAAATAAAGTAAGAAAGTAGAGGAAAAATTGAGGAGAGAAACAAGAGTGGTACAAGACAATCATGAAAAACAAGTCAACAAGTAAAAGAGACACAAAAAATGCTAAAGGAAACAACTCCTTTAAAAGTAGAATTGCACAAATGCAAAAGGTGGTACAAAATCTCATTGAAGAAAATAATGCCTTAAAAATTAGAATTGAGTAAATGGAAGCTGATGACTTTATGAGAAATCAATAATTAAACAAAGCCAAAAGAATGAAAAAAATAGAAGGCAATGTGAATTATCTCACTGGAAAAACAACTGACCTGGAATAGATCCAGGAGAGGTTGTTTGTGATTATAGTTGTCCTTTGTTTAGTCAAGAATTCTCACCCTAGTCATAAAAGTGAAAGGTATTTGATCTATTCTTTCTTAATTTTTAATAGTCTGACCTGTAACATTTGGGTCACAGATTCATACTGAATTTACTGGGTTATATAGCATATGGTGATAGTCTATACTTAATTTCTGCCAAAATATCTTCCAATACTTATTGCTAAATAGGGAGGATTTTTTCACAAGAATTTTATGTTCTTGAGTTTATCTAGCACTGAATTATTTAATTAATTTGTTCCTGATTCTTCCTTAGGTATTTCGTTGATATGCTTTTCTGTTTTTTTTTAATCCAATTTCAAATAATTTTTGATAATTACTGATTTATGATATAATTTGACACCTGAAAGTGTTATTTCCCCAACTCATTCCTACATTTTTTTTCATTTTTCTCTTTAAATATGAGATATTTTCTTTCTAAAATTCAATTTTATTGTTTTGTCTAGCTCTATAAAGTATCTCCTTTAGTAGTTTAATTTATATAGCACTAATTTATGTATCAAATAACTTTGGCAGTGATTTTATTAAATTATATTGTCACAAACCAGGAATAAGTACTGAAAATGGCTTATTTAATTAAGTACTACTTTATTTATCTAAAGAGTATTTTTAATTGCATCTATATGAATGATAAGTTTGCCTTGGCCTATTGGTCCACAGATATCTCATGAAATTAGTTGTTAATTTTAATGAGATTTCCTAATTTTCTCCTAAATTTTGTTATTGCTATGTAAAAATATTATTCATTTTTAAAGGTTTACTTTGTATTCTGTATTTTTACTGAAACTATTGATTGTCTTAATTAGTATCCTTGTTAATTCCCTAGAATTTTCTAAGTAAGCCATTGTCATCAATGACTCAGGATAGCATTATTTCCCTTTTGTCTATGTCAATTTACTTTGGGTTATTTTTTTCTCATGTTTGAATGTTAGCATTAGTATTTCTTAGACTGTCAAATAACTGTAGATAAAGGTAAAGTTCTTGCTTTGTTCTATTTATTGTCAAAGATCTAGGGTTTCCCCATTGAATGTAGGAATCCTAGCTTTAGAGTTTATATAAACATATATATATATACACACATATATATATACTTTAATCTTATTTTTAAAAGGCGTATGCCTATGTTTTGTAGAATCTTTAGCACAAATGAACATTGTACTTTGTGAAAAGCTTTTTCTACATCTATTGATAATGCCATGTGATTTGGGATGGTTAAACATGTTGGTCATTCTCCTCATGTTAAACAATCCTTCCATTCTTGGCATAAATTCAAATTGATTTTAATGAACAATTCTTTGGAGATATTGTGATAATCATTATGCTGGTGTTTTATTTAAATATTTTAATTAGTATTAATAAGTGATTTTTTTTTTTTTTAGTTTTAGTCTTTAACCTTAAGACCAGGAGTAAGTGTTTCTCTCATGTTCCTTTCTAACCAGCCATGAGAGTGTGTTGTAGACACTTACTTCAGACACAATAGAAGAACTGGAAGAACAAATGAAAGATTGAAGATGGGTACATAATACCACATTCCTAAAGCACATTCTTCACAAGTAGGGTGATACAATGATCTTTCCCACTCATTTTATAATTAGAGAAACTGACATTCAGGAAACTCCAGATCGCTAAGGGTTCAAATGGTGGAGCCAGCTAAATGGGGGCAAGTTAGTTCAAAAAGCCCTACTGAGAACTAACTTCAGAAGACATCTAAGAGAAGAAAAATAATAATTAGGAAGAAAAGATTAAAAGGAGTGACAGATGGAGAAAGCAGAGGAGTACTAGTCAGAAGGAAAGACATACAGTTACAGGAAGTTATTTTGGAAAACCAGGGAATGGTTATTCCATGAGGTTTGAGCAGGGGTAGAGAAGGAAAAGAGTGAGTTTTAGTTTTGTTACTCATTTTATAGTCTTTTTTGGTTTTCAATTTATAATTTTCCAATTTCCATTTTTAATATTTCCTCTTGTGCTTATTTTAGTTTGTTAGGTTTCTAGTTTAAAATACATACATCATTAATTAACCTTATCCTTTTCTTTTTGGTTAAGGTATATTTTTAGGGTCTTAATTTTTCCCTTGAGCATGCTTTAGCTGCGTTTCAAAAGTTAGGCATGTTGTTTCATCATTAGCATTGTAGTTTGTGCAATCATTGTTTCTATGTTTTGTTCTTTCACCCAGTAGTTATTTAGGATCCTTGACAGCCTAAAGAGGGTGGCTAGAGAGTCTGTGGGTGCTGTTGCAGCCACTTGGGTCCAACTTTGTTATTGACTGCAGGTAGGCATGTCACTGACTCAGCAGGGAGGAGTGATACACTGCAAGGGAGCCACACCAGGGAGAGAATAGACCCTTGTAAAATGTAGTATGCTGGGTAAGGATCAATCTGTCTATTGGCTTGGGGACTCATCTTTCTTTTGGGTGTCTTGTAATCAGAATTATCAACTTCTGGGACATTGGAAGCATCTAAGAGACATTTTAGACACTAGACAAAGCAGAAGCTTGAAAGGGTTCATTGGGGTGCTGACAGGGATTCTGGAGCATATAGCACTTAGCCAACTGTGGGAGAAAAGAGCTTCTAATCTTGAATCATTTGATAACCCACTTGGCAAGGCACTCAATGTGTGGAAAAAAATTACTATGTTCCATCTCACTATGACTGTGATTTTGATTAGATATAGGAGGGACATGAAGCTCTCCTTAGCTTATCACTAGATAGGTAAAATTATAAATCAAAGTAGGAATTCAAATCTTGGTAGAAACCATAGCCAGGTGTGTGGGAGTTTTAATAGTATGTTTTATTTTTCTATCTCAGTGGCTAGCTAGGGACCATTCAGCTGAAGCAAAGGTCTGGCAAGCTGCACCAATCCTTGTCTTTACCTGTTACTGAGGTTTTTCATCCCTGGGGAATCTTCACTTCTCAGTAGGGGAAGTTATTTTCTCCATTCTCACAATCATTAGCTCATCATACCCAACCCCAATTATTCCAGGGATTAATTTGATTTTTTTAAAGTTTCTCCAAATGGGGTTAAAAATAAAAAGTTATCCAGTGCCTCTTATGAATCAATAGATTCACAAGAATCTATTGTTGCTGCTAGAAATTGTAGAGTAGGCAAATTCCTTGGGCTCCTACTGGTCTTACCATCTTTATATTTCAGATAGCAAAAAGTACTCTAAAATAAAGATAAAAAAATATTTAAAGGGAAATGAGGCAGGATTTCTGTTTGGAGTTCTTCCTAGAACTTTTATTTAAGGGAAAGGAGATTCTCAAAGACAAGAGACAGGGCCAAGAGAGGTAGGCAGGGACTTCTGCATTTCTGAAACTTCATGAATGGCACCATTCCCTTAGAGGTGGGTTCTTCATTTTGAGGGTATCTGACAAATCCCCCACATAATGCATGTCGGGACAAGGCTGCCTGCATTCTTTGGACATTCCTTCAATTTTATAGTTGGGGATCCAATTCACCTTACAGAAAAGGAAAAGGAAGAAGGGATCTTGGTTGATCCAGGTGGCTCAGCTTTGACTGTATTCATGTCTGTGCATGTCCCTGAGTTTGTATAGGGAGAGGGAGAGATTGTAACTGGAGAAGTGAATAGTATGCCTCTATGCTTCTCATCTTGGGGAGAGCTGTTTCTAAAAGGGCATGAGTGTCTTGAGGAGGACTCTGAGCCCTGGTAAGGGAAAGGGGCAAAGCTGAGAGTGGGCTATGGTTATAAGGAATGGGGAAGAGATCCTAAGTTTTTCTTTGAGGCGATTGTGAGCAAGTAAAAGGGCAATGTGGATCAATTTTATGGGTCTCATACTGGGTGATGGGAAGGTAGATATCTACAAAGAGAGGGTGAATTTAGTCGGGGTGCTACTGTTGCCTCAAGAATGAGGGCCAATAGTGAAACTGTATTGGCGATGTGAATCAAGACTAGGCTAAATGGAGATAGGGTATGGGCCTACGGGAAATAGAAGTGATTAAAGGGAATGAGTGGGAGGATCCTTGGCAGCCTCAGGAGGATGGGCGGGGAGTCCGTGGGTGGTCTTGCAGCCACCTGGATCTCACTTTGTTGGGTTATCTGAGGCGGGCACTTTACTGGCTCGGCAGGAAGGAGCGAGGTTGACAAAAGCGTCAATCTGAACTCGGAAGCCTCCGCACACCTTGACCAGACCTCCTTTTATCCCTTCGAGGGCAATTGTTCGCCAGCCTCATACACGTCCTTTTCGACCTCTGCACAGCGTCCTGAGGAGCCCTCTGGTTCTCTAACTTTGGCGTCAGTTCACCATACTTCCTTAGTTCTGTTCCTCTGCCCTCCCGATCTAGATTTTTCCGCACTCAGGGCCTTTAACCATTGTACTGCCTCATCATCAAAATCCCGAAGTGCCTTGAGACCCTTCCCCCTGCACCCTCCGAGTAATTTTCCTTCTGTGCCTTCTTCTCCCTCTGCCAGGGCCCAACCCCTCACAGAACAATCATCTGTAACCACACCCGCTTCAACTTGACTTTTTAGTCCCTTTGCCCCATCCTCTTGCCCCGCTCCCATTCAGTTTCTTCCCATCACTCCTCTGGCTCCTGCCCCATCCTCCTACTTGAGCATCTTCTGGCTAGGAGGCGGGGTGGGGAGGAGGGGAGAAGGGCGGTGTCTGCCCGATTATCACTCATGCCTTTTCCCAGGAGAGAGCATCCTACTGCCCTGGCAGCGAGGATTCCCAAACCAGCAGAGTCTGGCCTGGACTTTACTATCCCCAGTGCTAGAGCATCAGGTAAGTGAAACCCAGGAGATGTGTGTGTGTGTGTGTGTGTGTGTGTGTGTGTGTGTGTGAATGGGTGTTTAGAAAATACTATCACCCAAAGTATAGATCTTTCAGGGGCTCAATTTCACACCTACCCCAAGCAGGAGTAGGCTATACATGTGTGGTTCAGGGGCTGGTGAGGGTAGCACCAGTGCCTAAGGAAGGAAGTGATTATTCCAGGATGCCAAGAAGATAAGTACAGGGTCTTAGACATTTACTGATTTCAAATTCTTTTAAGAATAAAAGGAAGGCTTCAAATTTTTTTGTGGACTCCAATGACTAATGAAAGTTAGTTAATAAAGTTGAATGATCTAGAAGAAAATAGCAAAGATGTTTTTTAAAAATCAATTAAGAAAAATTGCCGATTTCGAGGACAAGTTCAGGGATTGGTCCCATGATTTTATTGGTATATGGAATGAATTCTGGGGTGAGGAAATGCCTTTTATACAAAAACTTAGGCAAAATTGTCTTAGAGCACTAAGAGGTTAAGTAACTTACTTGTTCAGGCATCTGGAAAGCTCTGATGATTCACTCACAATGGTGTAAGCTTCCTTTTAATCTGAGATTTCTGTCCAGTTATTCTTCTGCTGTTTCATGGCATAGAGGCTGCATCTCAGACCCTCCTTTGCTCCTGGGGTCAGAACCATACACCTGTTGCTTGCTTCTAAACTTTCTCTTTGTTCAGTATAAATTATGGAGCCTTTCTCTCTTCAACAATGAAATGTTTCAAACCACTTCCAATTGTTCACTGAAGGAAGCCATATACACCCAGAGAGAGGGATGTGAAATGTGGACCACAACATAACATTCTCATACTCT
Organism: Myrmecobius fasciatus; assembly: GCA_023553655.1. NCBI lineage: Eukaryota > Metazoa > Chordata > Mammalia > Dasyuromorphia > Myrmecobiidae > Myrmecobius > Myrmecobius fasciatus. The sequence goes on along the minus strand of JAJPUD010003538.1, from coordinate 139,466 downwards.
TGATTGATGTTTACTTACATTGTGTTTCCTTTATCTGATATGTCTTCTGTGTAGATACGATTTTTCTTGCACAACAATGATAAGTTTAGAAATATGTATACATATATTCGATTTGCTAAATATTTTAACATAATTAACATGTAGTGGATATCCTGCCATCTAGGGGAAGGGTGGGGAGTTGGGGGGGAAAATCTGTAACAGAAAGCTATGTAAGGGTTAATGTTGAAGAATTGTTTTGCAAATAAAATAAAATTTTAAAAAAAGGAAAAAAAAATAAAAATAAATCATTTATCCATTTTGAAAAAAAATAAAATAAATTTTGGAACCTTGACCACTACTTAACATTACCTACCACTCCTAGGTACGAGTCTTCCTCCTCAGTTTAATATGAGACTGTATAGTGAGCATAGCCTGAAACTGTGAGCTACAGAGTTCTCAGGACCTGTTCCTTCACCCTACACTAATTTGGGTCTGGCCATGGGACTTCTTGCCTTGAAGTATAGTATCTCCCTACAATGAAATGCTCCACATCCCAACTCATAGATAGACCCAATCTCCAGTGTCCAAAGATCTCTCTGTTTCTTTCTTTCAACTTGGATTATATAAAAAAAAAATTCACTGTGATTTTTTTCCTTTTTGTTTTTTTACTTTCCCATCTGGTATATTTTCTAGATGATTGAAGGAATAATGGGACTAGAGAAGAGAAGAGCTTATCCTTATTCTTTTGCTAGTCTACTGCCATAGTTCTTAATGTCACATAATATAAAACTGAAACATATAGTAGAGATCATCTGGTTCAAAATTCGGGACCAGAGAAGAAAAGTTATAGGTCATTCAATTAGTAGGATGATTTAGTTTTGAACCACAGATGCTTGATTACAAATCTAGAGTTCTTCACTTCCTACCATATTCTTATTTTTCATCAACATATTTTTCTTGAGAGTCTTCCACCATATTTTGAGCCTTCTTCTCTTTCAGATGTCTGGCCAAGGATCAGACCCATTTTCTCTCTGGACTCTTTTAAATAGGCTCTTTGTAAATCTTAGAACACTTCAGACTATGACTGGCATTGCCCTGTTTAGCTATCATAAACCCAAGGAAAGCATGGCTCACCTCCTATCACTTCTACTTCAATTTCTAAATCCTTATTGTTTCAAGAACTGTGTTTGGTATTCCTTGCCTAAACCGTATAGCTCTAGAGATGGTAGCTACTAGAAATGGCAAAAATTTAGGGCTTAATTTTATAAATCATCTCCTGGAATCCTTGCCCCAGGACATGCTACTTCTTTATCTCAAAATGCTGACAATAAGAAACCTCACAGTAACACCAGCAATCCATTCTACTACCACTCAAATCCAAAGGATATATGGAGTCCCCTAGATTACTGAATCATCAGCCTGTTGGCTAAACCTGTCTCTATGATCCAGAGTCTTTTTTAGCACTACTATACCTTCTCCCATAATTCCTAACAAATTTATCCTAAAGATGGGTTTGGAATATTTTTTATCACCTATTGCCATTTTCAGACTTCCATTCTGATACCATTATGGAGTGACCTCTCCTTCTTTGAGATTCATTCTATTAAAAAATATTCAATCCATTTCCTTATGGTGTTGTCTACTAGTCCCTGGGTCATTCATTGTATCCTTTTTCAAAGACAAATGTGCTTGGCTCACAATCGACTTCTCCAACCAGCTCCCACTTTTATACAAGTAGATTTCAGTATTTGTGTTAATATTTTTCAAATTCCCTAGCCCCACATTTACTCAGATCCCATATACTCTTCTATACCCCTCCCCTACACACACACACACCATGGTTACACCATGGTTACATCTTTGATCCTACCATCTTCCATAAGTACCATACTTCCATGAATTATCATTTCAAAATCCCTTTATCGCATCCTATTATCTGATCTCTCCCAAAGTCTCACCCTTCCTAAAACTTTCTTTGTACTCATCTCCAATTCTTTTAGTACTCATTACTTTTCCAAGCCATCACCCCTGTTTTGGTCTCATTTTCCTACCTTCACAATCTTGCCCTCATAGTGAAACAGTTCAATACTGTACTGTCCTTTCTTCCTAAGTCCCTTGCCTCCTTATCTTATCTCTGTTCATGTCTTGCTGAGCCCCAACCCTGAATTACCTTCTGTGCTCTCCACTCCTATCCCTCTATTACTGAAGGGAATTGAAAGAAGCTATGCAGGTATTCTCACTAGGTCTACTATCTAAACTCAATTAAGATCTCACTGCAACAATTATTCAATCAATCAATAAACATTCATTAAATGGTTGTATGCTAGGCGCTGTGCCAAGTAATGGAAATACAAAGAGAAAGAAATAATAATCCCTGCTCTCAAGGAACTTATTTTATAATTCAAGAGACAACATATATAAATGAATACCTTTTAAGTTACATACTGAGTAGATGGAAAATACCTATTCAATAAATATTTATTAAGTGCCTACTGTATACCAAGCACTGTGCTAAGCACTGAGCATATAAAAAGTAAAAGGCAACCCCTGTTCACAAAGAACTCATAATCTAATGGGAAACAACAAGCAAATAACTATCTACAAACTTTATATATATATGAGGAAATAATTCACAGAAGGAAGACAATTTAATTAAGAGTGGTTAGAAAGGCTTCCTGTAGTAGGGATTTTAGTTAGAATTTGAAAGAAGCGATGGAGTATCTTGTTTGTGGACCAGCAAGGAGGCCAATGTCATTGGATAAAAGAGTGTGTGGTGGAAAGATTAGAAAGGAGGGAACTAGGTGATAAATAGCTCTGAAAGGTAAATACAAGTTTTTGTATTTACACCAAGAAGCACTGTTTATTTTGACTGAAAGGAGAATGATTGGAGTGAGAAGATACATGAGGCAGACTGATCCATCAGCAGGCTGTAGGAATAGTCCAGATATAAGGTGTGAGAGCCTGCATCAGAGTAGAAGCACAGGAGAGAAGGAGGTGTATTGGAGAGATGTTACAAAGGTGAAATCAATAGGCCTCGGTGACACATTGGATATGGGGAGTGAGAGATTGTGAGGAGTAGATGACACTTGGATTTTTAGCCTGGGGTCCTTAATGGTGAAGATAACAAATTCTATTTTGGAAACACTGAGTTTAAGATGTCTACTATACATCCAGTTTGAGACATCTAAAAATGGTTGGAAATCCAAAACTTAAAATCAGTAGATATCAAAGGATAGGTAGATATGACAATCATTAGCATAGAGATGGTAATTAAATCCATGGGAGCCGATGAAAAGACAAAGTGAAGTAGGATAGAGGGAAAAAAGAAGAGGGCCCAGGACAGAACCCTGTGGGAAACCTATTGTTAGAGGGCATGATTTGCAGGAGGATGAAGCAAAAGAAACAGAGAAGTGGGAGGAGAACCAGAAGAGAGTGGTGCTCCCCAAACCTAGAAATAGCATGGTATCAAAGAGAAGAGAGTGATCAATAGTGTCAAAAACTAAAGTGAGGATAAGGAGAATGAGAGGCCATTAGACTTAGCAGACAAAATAATCACTGATAACTTTGGGAAGAGTAGTCTTAATGGAATGATAAGAAGCCAGATTGTAAAGTTGAAATAAAAATAGGAGAGAAAATGGAGATACCTATCATATAACCAATTGCTCATTGGGCATTTCAAATTGCTTGTCTTGTTAGATATCTGGAAATAGAATTTGCCATCTTCCCCACCCTCCTTACATACAAATATATCCATTTTCTGAACTCTATTGTTTCTATCCATTTCTACCAAGGGCACAACGTCCTTCCAGTTATCCAGTTTTGAAATCTCAAAGTCATCCTAAGTTTTCCATTTGTCATCACCCATATATCTAGTCAGTTGCCAAAATTTGATTTTCCCTCTAGATTTCACATCTCTCTCCTTTACTCACACTGTTACGCAGTCTTTCAATCTTTCATTATCTCTTAGTTGGACTAAGACAATTTTCTAGATTCAAATTTCTCTCTTCTCCAATCCATCTTTCACATAGCTGCCAAACTGCTTTCCTAAAACATGTCTGACCATGTCACTCCCCTACTCAATAAATTTTAGTGATTCTCTATTACCACATGGTTCAAAGTCAGACTTTCCAGTCTGCATTTAAATCTTTCATAATCTGGTTCCAATCTATCCTTCTGAACTTTTTTACATATTACTCCCCTTCACACACTCTACAATTCAACCCAACTGAATTTCTTGTTATTTTTCACTATAGCACACTATCTCTCATCTCCTTGACTTTGTATAGACTGTCTCTCAAGCCTAGAATCAAGCCCTTTCTCACCACCTCATCTTAAAATCCTTAGTTTTCATCAAAGATGAATTCATGTACTACCTTTTAAATAAGGAACTTTCTTTACAATCCATAGCTGTAAGTGCCTTCCCCCTTCACATTTATTTTTCAATGGATCTTATATAACTTTATACATGCGCATGTTATTTAGACCATTGTTAGAATGTTAGTTCTTAGGAGCAGCTAGGTGGAGAAGTGAATAGAGCACCATCCCTGAAGTCAGGAGGACCTGAGTTCAAATCTGGCCTTAGACACAATACTTCCTAGCTGTGTGACTCTGGGCAAGTCACTTAACTTTGATTGCCTCAGCCAAAAAAAAAAAAAATTAGGATGTTATTTCCTTTATGCAAGGGACAGTTTTATTCTTCTATTTGCCAAGCAAGTGGAATACTTCTGCTTCTTCTCAGGCTAGAAGATCCTGCTAAGCCCATGTGTTCCAGAGGAGAGGGAATATTTGTTTCCCTACGGCAAAAGCCTGTTATGGCAGACAAGAGAATGACACTTGGGTCTTTAATCTTCACTAGCTAATCAGGCATATCTTATGTCAACAGTAATAGAATCTTGATACACAAGAGGTTGACAGAATATTCATCAAAGTAGTTGTGATGAAATAGTGGGGTAGGATGTTGCTTGAAGGTGTTAGTAAGTAGAAATGATGGGAAGGAATTTATAAGCATAGGGGAGAGTATATGCGAGGATATGGAACTGCAAAGGGTCATAAATGGCTAAAATTATAAATTACTTGTAATTTTGGAAAATGGGGTAAGAAAGATAAAAGTATGTCAGTTTTTGGAAGCTATTGAATGCCAATTAGAGGACATCTCCAGGTGAAAAAAAGACAAGAACTAAAGATCTTCTGGTAAGTATGAAGAACAGGTAGAATGCTATAGTGAGTGGCAATGAGTACACAATGTTTATATTTTTAGAAAGCAGGGATTAAGAATGGGTAATAAGAACTTGATCAATACTCAAGGTAAGTGAGGAGATCATAAGACACCTGGATGTCACCAGGTCAAAATGAGCTGCTTCCTTAGACATTGAAGAACTGGAAGATTTATTTGCTAAGATACTGTCAATGATAATATTCTTCCCTCTCTCCCTTCCCAGAGATCCATCTCTTAGAACAAAGAATAAGAAAGGTGTGAGGGAGGAGAAGCAGGTCAGCAAAACTAACCAGCACATCAATCTAGTCTGACAATTTAGGGCACTGAGGTAGTGCCCTAAATCCAGGCGTCCCACTTCTGGAAAGAATAGTCACATTTTCATTTCTCTTGCTTGAAATCAAGTTGAGTCATTATGATTGCACAGTGTTCAATTATGATTTTTTTTTGTTGTGGTTGTAAATCAATTTATATTGCTCTAATCACAATAGGTATTGTTTTCCTGATTCTGTTTACTTCACTTTGTATCAATTCATAAAATTCTTCTCCTTGTGCTGTCTCCCTGTAATTTTGCTTAACTATTATTTAACTACCCACAATCTATTTTGTTTCAAATTCTATGCTATAATAATGTGATTTTTATTAATGTATTGGTCTTTATAGGATCTTCCTTTCTGTCTTCAATATATGTGAGGTAATGGGTTATAGTAATTATAATCACTTTCTTAATTAAGCATAATTCCAAACTGCCTTTCAGAATGGTTAGACCAACAGTTCCACAGCCATCCATTGATGTGACTATTTTCCCACAACCTCTTCATCAGTGATTGATCCCATCTTTGTCAATTTTCTTGGGGGAGGGGAGATAAAATTTCAGATTGGTTTTGATTTGCATTTGTCTTATTGCTAAGTGATTTGGAGCCATCTTTTATAAAGTCATTAATAGCTTGCAAACTTTTGAGAATTATCTTTCCATCTCTGTTGATAGCCTAATTTGTTCCTGAAGTCAGGCTGGCTCTTTGTGATTCATCATTTCAATGTCTAAATGGCCACTAACCATGCTTTCATTTTTTTCATTTTTATGTAATTTATGGACATATTTTGTTTTTGTCATTTACATTTTCTAGTGTAGCCCTCCTCACAACCCTTCCTTGAGGACCTTCCATGATAGTAAAGAATAATAAAATGGAAAAAGAAAAAAATAGATATAACTAACATACCAAAAATTAAAAAGCCTGGTGTTTGTCATTATCATTTTGCAGTATTTTGCTCATTTGTTTTGTTATTTGTTATGCAAATTTGAGGCTAAAGGTGAACAGCTGTAGCAACATAAAGATTAATTATATTGGTATATTGGTATAAAGAGCAGCAATTTAGTCAGCAATTGAGTTGAACGTGCCCTCTTTCACCCACACCATCCCATGGGGCAGCATGTTGAGAAAGGTTCCTGATGAGTAGAGGGATAGTTGAAGGTACAGAGTAGCTGAGATTGAGGGTTTATATCAGATTTTCAAACAAAGAGTCTGCAGTTGTCACCAGTGGAATAATGGGATTAGGGAACATGGGTCAGTAACAAAAGGGAGGATTTCCAAAAATTAACACACCTGTTTAAGAGGAGAGAGATAGAATTATAACTGGGCTGTATCAGCAAGCTTGCTAGGAAGTTTCATAAGCCAGTTTTAATTAGGATGGGTAGTTCATACCTTGAGCATGCCAGAGTTGTGTAACAAGATAGACCTAAAAAAGTGGGGCCATGCACTCCTCTCCCTATTCAGTCCATCCTCTGGTTCTATTGTTGTAGCTTATCTAAGCATATGTTTTACCTTCTATGAGAGTCAGCCTGAGCAGTTGGACATTGAATGATTGAGATAGTACTTGTTTAGCTCTCAAGACCCATTGGACCAACACCAATACTTTGACAATTAAGATGAGGATTCGAGAGACTGATTGTAGAAGGCTTCTGAGTTACCCTCTCCAAAACCCTGCCCTGGATAAAGGAGGACGAATACTGTGATTTCATCTGCTCAGCCTTGGAGAGAAAAGTCCAATATTACAGTCAAGTAACAGGTTTCTACAAATATTCCCCAAAGATTGTTTTACTTCTCCACTGGTCTCCTCCCTACAGTAACAGGAAGGTGTTGGCTAAGGCACAGATGCCTCATTTGTAGCCAGGAGATAATCGAGGGCAAAGAGGTAGGCTAAAACCATCAGTGCCAAGAAGTTCCTAGATACCTATGGTCTTATATGTTTCATTGGCTATATGGGCTATGGGGATTGAGTTGAAGATCATGTATCCTACCTCATGTATCTGTAACCAAGGTAGAAAGACCCCAACAAATCTGTGAAATCCTTAGCATCTTAAACACACCCTGGAAGGCTGTACCCACAGAATCTGTGTAGGTCCATGTATTCAGGATTCAGGATGCCCTTATATATGTTAAATGGCTCAACTACTGTGCTAGAAGTACAATACTAAGTTGTAGAAGGATATAACCTTCTTTCAATTGAGCATTTTCCAAGTTAGAGAATTTGCATTAAAATTAGTGTCAAAAGGGGCAGCTAGGTGGTGCAGTAGATAGAGCACCAACCCTGAAGTCAGGAGGACCTGAGTTCAAATCTGGTCTCAGACCCTTCCTAGCTGTGTGACTCTGGGCAAGTCACTAAACCCCAATTGCCTCAGCAAAAAGCAAAAACAAAACAAACAAACAAAAAAACTAGTGTCAGGTTTGGAGAATCCCCATGCCAGTAGGAGAAACTCTCCTATTTCACTTTATTTATTTATTTATTTGCTAAGGCCATTGGGGTTAAGTGACTTGCCCAGGGTCACACAGCTAGGATGTCTGAGGCCAGATTTGAACTCAGGTCTTCCTGACTTCAGGGCTGGTACTCTATCCACTGCGCCACTTAGCTGCCCCCAACTCTCCCATTTCAGAAAGTCAGAGACTGAATACTTACACTTCCAAGGACAAAGGTCAAGTTCTGATCTTATTTTCCCAAAACTGAAGATAAAGGAAGAATGGAGAGAAGGATCCCCATTAGACTGTGATACTGCTTAATATTTCAGAAATTCTCTTTGTACAGCATAATTTGCAAAATTGTTTCACTGACATTAAAGTATCTACTAATCATACAGAAAATTCTTTCTACACTAGAGGAATTGATTTATCTGACAACTATTAGGTACTGAAGTTAATACCCCATTGGCTTGACTTCCCCCTCTTGGAAGGGGGAATAGTGGTAGGGTAAAGTTAAATGGAAAACTTTGGTTTTGTGCATCAAATGTTTCTGAGACTTGGCAGCATTCACAGCATCCAAGAGGTTCCTGACTGAGGCAACAATTTAGGTAGGGATCATTAATTTATTCTATTACTTCAGGAGGCCAAGATTACCCCAACCCAGGTGTATCATAATCCTCAATACAGCCTTCATGTAAAGTGAGAGTATGGTCACTATTGTTGAGCCAGTGAGACAGGTTACAAATAAAATACATCAAGATGATTAGCAGAGAAATCGTAGGAGGCAGGTGATGGCTTCTCAATCTGTTCCTAGAAGTAATCAAGAAGCAAAGAAACACAGACAGGGCTCATGGTTCTCATTCCCAACATTCCTTAAATTTCCTGGATGTTCAGGGTCAGGTTTTGTCTTTTCCCACTATTCTATATATCTCCTCTCCTTTCATCTTCCAAAAGCTGTTGCTTATCCCTTGGACTCAGCTATTACCTCCTGCCTCTTTACTCTTTATTTGCCAAATTACTATACCTGCCTCTGAGAGTAAAGGAATAAACATAGGGTCTGATGTACTAATTATTTGCAAGCTCCCTAAGGGTTAACCTGATTTCAGATTGAATGGTTAGGGGAAAACTAACTGAATTTCAGCCCAAAAGAGAACTGAAAAGAATGTCTCAGTCAAAATGACCACCCCAGAGATGGCCACCAGTATCTTTGTAACAGCAACGATGTCAAGAATAGCTGAAACTGGGGCAGCTAGGTGGTGGTGCAGTGGAAAGTCCTGAGTTTAAATCTGGCCTCAGACACTTAACATGTCCTAGCTGTGTGACCCTAGGCAAGTCACTTAACCCCAATTGCCTCAGCAAAAAAGCAAAAAAAAAAAAAAAAAAGCTGAAACTCACCAAAGTATGACACAAATATGGTGCTGATACCTAAACTGGGAAAAGCTACAACAGAAAATAAAAATAGAAACCAATTTTACTAATGAATATTGATTAAAGAAAATTTGAAAAAATACTAACAAGGTGATTACAATAATATATCCCAAGGAATATACTCTGACCAGGTTGGATTTATACTAGAAATTTAGGGTTCAATATTAGGAAAATCTTCCACATAATTGACCATATTAGTAAGAAAATCAACTAAAATTATGTGATTATCTCAGTAGATGATGAAAATTTTTAGACAAAATACAACATTATTCCTATTAAAATCATTAGAGAGCATAGGAATAAAGGGAGCATTCCTTAAAATAAGCATATCTATCTAAAACAATCAACAAGCATTATCTGTAATGAGGATAAGCTAGAAGCTTTCTCAATAAGATGAGAGGTGAAACAAGAATATACACTCTCACCATTATTATTCAATATAGTACTAGAAATGTTAGTGTTAGCAATAAGAAAAGAAAAAGAAATTGAAGGAATTAGAATAGGCAATGAGGAAAAAAACTATTATTATTTGCAGGTAAAGCATCAACTAAAAAATTACTTGAAATAACAATTTTAGCATAGAATAAATCATCAGCATTTCTTTTTTGATCAATAAAGTCTAGCAGCAAGAGATAAAAAGATAAATTCCATTGAAAATTATGGCAAACAATGTAAAATACTTAGGAGTCTACCTGCCAAAACAAACCCAGGAATTATATGGAACCAATTACTATATGAACCTTTTCACACAAATAAATTCATATCTAAATATTTGGAAAATCATCAGTTGCTCATGAAAATGCTGAACCAATATAATAAAAATGACAATTCTGCCTAAAGTGATTTACTTATTCAATGCCATACCAATAAAACCACCAAAAAATTGTTTTATAGAGCCAGAAAAAAAAATAGAAACAGAATTCATCTAGAAGAACAAGCGGTCAAAAATATTAAATGAATTAATTAAAAAATTAATAAAAAGGAAGGTGGTCTCACACTACCAAATCTCAAAATATATTATAAAGCAATAACCATCAAAACTATCTGGTTCTGATTGAGAAATAGAGTAGTAGGTCAGTGGAATAGATTAGGTACACAAGACCCAATAGTCAGTGACCAAAGTTATCTAATGTTTAATAACCCCAAAGATGCCTACATTTGGGATAAGAACTCATTATTTGACAAAAACTACTGAGAAAACTGGAAAACAATAGAACACAAACTAGATATACACCAACATGTCACACCATATACCAAGGTAAGGCCCAAATGAGTACATAATTTAGATGTAAATGGAAGTACCATAAGCATATTAGAAGAGCAAGGAATAGTGTACTGTCAAAAGGGGGAAAATTAGAGAGTGTTATGAAGTGCAAAAGAGATCATTTTGATTATATTAAATTTAAAAGTTTTTGTACAAACAACGTCAATATAATCAAGATTAGAAGAAAATCAGAAAACTAAGAAACAATTTTTACTACCAGGATTTCTGAGAAAGGTCTTATTTCTCAAACATATAGAGAGCTGAGTAAAATTTATAAGAATACTTGTCATCATTGAATTGATAAAGGGTCAAAGGATATGAACAGGCAACTTTCAGATGACGAAGTCAAAGCTATATATAGGCAATGAAGAAGTATTCTCAATCACTTTTGATTAGAGAAATGCAAATTAAAACAACTCTGAAGTATCACCTCATACCTATCATATTGGCCAATATAACAACAACAACAAAAAAAGAAAGTAATAAATATTGGAAAGGATATGGGAAAATTGGTACACTAATGCACTATTGGTGGAGTTGCAAACTGATCTAACCATTTTGGAGAGCAATTTGGAACTATGCTCAAAGGGCAACCAAACTGTGCATATCCTTTGATACAGCAATATCACTACTAAGTCTGTATCCTAAAAACATCATAAAAGGGGAAAAGGACCTACATATGCAACAATATTTATAGCAGCTTTTTTGTGGTGGCAAAATATTGGAAATTAAAGGGATGAACATCAACTGTGGAATGACTGAATAAGTTGTGACATATGAATGTAATGGAATATTATTATGTAATAAGAAATGATGAACAGATTTCTAAAAAAACCAAAACAAAAAACAAAAAACCTGGGAAGACTACTACAAACTGAATCAAAGTGAAATGAATCAGGAAAACATCATACACAGTATCAGTAGCAGTGTGTGATGATCAACTCAACTTGACTCGGCTCTTCCCAGCAACATAATGATCTAGGATATCTACAAATGACTTACAAAGTAAAATATTCCCCATAACAGATAAAGAACTGATAAATTCTGAAAAAGAAAGAAAGAAAGAAAGAAAGAAAGAAAGAAAGAAAGA
>JAJPUD010003538.1:113640-127658 GCA_023553655.1 Myrmecobius fasciatus | reverse complement strand
TGGGAGGGAGGGAGGGAGGGAGGGAGGGAGGGAGGGAGGGAGGAAGGAAGGAAGGAAGGAAGGAAGGAAGGGAGGAAGGAAGGAAGGAAGGAAGGAAGGAAGGAAGGGAGAAAAAGAAAGAAAGAAAGAAAGAAAGAAAGAAAGAAAAACAGCCAGAACCACTGAGTCAACTTCTTTATTCATGTCCTACTAATCTATAACTCATCCCCTAGTCACATTGGCCTTGCACACTGATTCTTCAGGGTTGTTGAATTGAGAGATGACTCACCTGAGGACTCCAGTGTTTACCAATTCCTTTATCAACATAGCTATGTTCCCTTTACCTCCCAGGATTTTCTTTTGGCTCAACTATACTAGCTACCAGGGCAATGCTGGTGGTCCTTTTGCAGCGTTCCACCCAAGTAGTAAGGTTTGACAGCGAACAGTACTGAAGTAACAGGGCCATCCTTAGTGCTGACTCAAGTCAGTAAGTCAGTTCAATAAAGTAATTTCTATAATGCACTCTATCCATCTTATGATGCAAATTGGAAAGTGCCAAAAATAATATGGGCAGTATCTCAGGTTACACACAAGATGGAGCCAGATCCAAACCCAGATAGACTATGGCAGCCTCACAGACTAAAGTTGCTCCTCTCCAACTACGGTAACTTGAGTTTTCATGCCTAAAAGTACCAAATGGTAGCAAGCTCCTCCATGTGCTACAGGGTCAGGATGGTCTTCTATTCTTCCCAGTGGTTTGTTTGAGGACCTTCACCTTCAATTTGGTCCCTTGAAATGAAGTTAGAGTAGAGGGTGGAAATATAATTCTTGTCCCCTTCTGAGAAAGGGGCAAAGGGTGTGATCAGAGACTGTGGAACTCTATCTTGTGGAGTGGGATGGGCTAACTCCTCCACTTCCACCTTTCCATCATCAGAGAATTGCTGCAGTTATCAGAAGCTTATCTAAAGAACTCTGAACTTGCCCCTTCTGATGATATACATTATCCCGTTTTCTTATATTGTTTGTGATCATTATCCTTTCTTGCCACCTCCATGCAGCAGTCCTATCTTGTCTGAGTCTTTCTTTTCCCTAACATAGTGAAAATAAAATGAAAAATTCTTCTATTGACCTCAGTGTTCTCTCACCATCCTCATATTGGTCTGAACATCATCACTAATGATCATCATTACTTTTTTTTTTAACAGAACCATTTTCATCCTGTTATCTGCCCTTGTTTTTATCTTCTGTATAAAAGAAGATCTTTTAAAAATTGAAACTATTGAGTTTACTATGCTTCCACATAATCTCTTCATTTCTATTTCATTTTTCCTCCTCATTAGAATTGTTTCTTTGAAAAAAAAATCCCGGCATTTGGGTTTTCAGAAACTGTGTGGGTATGTGTGAGGGAGAGAAGAAAGTAAAGTTCCCCCAGTGGTCACATAGAGATTATTTCACAGGGGTGACATATTTGTGGGAAAAATGGGGAGGAAGGAAGAGCCCAGGGATGTCCTGAGCACTAAAGGATTCCTACTTATTAACCCAGCATTTGGCAGCAGGATTCAGGCAGAAACTCAGTCAAAAGAAACAACTCAACCTCCAAAAAGCAATTAAAATCCTGCACTGGGATAAATCTTGTGCTGTGATAATCCTGTTAATAAAATGCAGCTTGTTCTGACATTTCATTCATGCAGCAAACTAGAATTTAATGCAGGTAGGACATGACAAGAGGAAATAAAAAGGTGAAGAGGCTTTCCTATCCTCCTCCCTTCTCTTTTCCCTCAGTCTCTGAACTTCTCCACTTAGCTGAACGTTTGCTTCTCCTTTTGCCAGTAGCTTAGTTGGGTCAGGACTGCTAATACTTGTGCTATTAGCTAATGATTTCTTTCCCCAAGTGAGCAGATGTCATTGAATTGACTCTTCTCTCACCCTCAGCATCATAGAGGTGAAATAGCCCCAGGTTTGGTGCTTAATCTAATCTAGAGTTAGGGTGGAGGTTTACTGGCTCACTTATTATTTTTAACCCTCAAACATTTAAGTAACTTAAGTTATTCAAATGGCACCTTTCAGTGTTTGTGTTTGCCCTAGGCCTTAACTCTTAAAAAAAATCCCTATCAATGATAGGGAAATGAAATACACTCTTTTAAGATTCAGTAGTTACACCAGTTGGAAATTTTCAAGCAAAATCTGGATGGCTCCTTATTTGGGACATTGCAGGGGTATTCATGTTCATGACTGAGTCTGTCTGGTAGAAATAAGACCACTTCTATGTTTGACAATCTATGATTATGTGACCCCCATAGCTACACACTGGTACTTCCCAGCCTACTCTGCACCAGAAGCTGCTACAGTAGTTTATTATAGCTTTTTATGCTGAATTATTTGACAATGCTAATGGCTTTGGTAGCCAAAACTTTCTTTTCTGGATCTTCAGTAGTTATGAAAACCAAAAAAGCAGTTGTCAAGAGGCATTTTCACAGATTGTTTCACAAGATGATGGCTACAAGGTCTGGACTGGAGGTACTGCTATTCCTAAGATTCTTGGATTCAAGCTTTAGGGCTCTCTTTATTGGGGTCTAAAGGACATAGAGGTCAAGTTGGTGGTGATTTGACATGCCTGGCATATGTTGCCTCTTGGGAGGCTTTAAAGGAAAATATGAGAGAGAAGAATATTAGACTAAATATGAAATCAGTCTACAGAGCTGTTGTGCTGTTGTATGGTGCTGGCTTGCTTGCCCTATAGGCAGCAGTTGGGTGGCAATTGGTGAGAATAATTGGCTTTTTCTACAAGAATATTTTCCTAGATGATAGCCATGAACACTGGGCTAGAAGCAGAAATAATTGCTTGGAGGATGCTGGCACTCCTAAGCAGTTACTAGTGCTGGCACTTTTGTGACTATCTATCTGTCTTTTGGTGACAATTGTTCAATAGTAGTCAGTTATGGTTGATTGATTATTGTTCTTCATTTTAAAAGAGGACCAAAATGGTATCATTTTGTTAGAGTCAATTTATAATGTATCTTTCTATGACTGATCAGACCAATATGAGCTCGGAATTCTTTGCCACAGGTTAGGTTCAAATATTCTGTGTGAACAATTGGGATGGATCCTCATATTTCTTCTGAGTTATTTCAATTCTGCTTTATTCATAGAGTATAGCACTTTGTCCAATGAGGACACTCCATCCTGGGTGGTCCTGTGCATGTTTTCCATATCATACAATCAATTCTGAAGTTCTTAAAAGATCTTAAGAGTATCCTTCTCTCATTTTTTTTTTTATCATTACATGCTCACTTGCCTTGTGTGAATTCTCCTTGAAATAAACTTTTTGAAAAGCAAAAGTTGAGGATCCTAACAATGTGGGCAGCCCAACAGAGTTGTATTTTCTGCAGTAGAGATTGAATACCGACAGTTTAGTTCAAGAAAAAATCTCAGTGTCTGGTACCTTATCTTACCAAGTGATATTCAGGAACTTTTTAAGACAATTCAAGTGAAAGGGATTCAGTTTTCTGGCATAATGCTAGAATATTGTCCAGGTTTCATAGGCAAACAACAATGAGGTCAGCACAACAGCTCTGTAGACCTTTAGTTTGATAGTCAGTCTAATATTTCTTCTCTTTCCTTCAGAGCCTCTCAAGCACTGAGCTAGTTCTGATAGTGCATGTGTCAACCTCATTGTCAATGTGTACATCTCTGGAAAGTATATTGCCAAAATAAGTGAACTTCAAAACATCACCATTTGCTATAACCAATGGCTCCAGATATGGATGATGTGGTGATGGCAGAAAGAGTACTTATGTTTTCTTGGTGTTAACTGTTAGGCTAAAATTAGTGCAAACAGCAAAGAATAGATTCATACTTTATTGCATCTCAGCTTCAGAGGCTGCATTGAGTGCACAATCATTTGCAAACAAAAATCTTTCATCTCATCAATATTCCCTCTATTTTAGTTTTGGCTTCTAGCCTTTTCAATTTTTTGTTTTTTGGCAGGGGGAGGTTTTTTTTTGCCTTATCTCTTTTTTAAAATTTATTTTTTATTAAAACTTTTTATTTACAAAATATATGCATGGATAATTTCCCAACTTTGATCCTTGCAAAGCCTTCTGTTTCAAATTATCTTCTTCTTTCCTCCATTCCCTCCCCTAGATGGCAGGTAGTCCAATATATGTTAAATATGTTAAACTATATGTTAAATCCAATACACATATACATATTTATACAGTTATCTTGCTGCACAAGAAAAATATGATCAAGAAGGAAAAAAAACTGAGAAAGAAAACAAAATGCAAGCAAACAGAAAGAGTGAAAATGCTATGTTGTGGTCCACACTCAGTTCCCACAGGCCTCTTTCTGGGGATAGATGGTTCTCTTCATCACTGAACAATTGGAATTGCTTTGAATCATCTCATTGTTGAGGAGAGCTGCATCCATCAGAATTGATCATCATATAGTCTTCTTGTTGCCATGTATAATGTTCTCCTGGTTTTGCTCATTTCACTCAACATCAATCCATGCAAGTCTCTCCAGGCCTCTCTGAAATCGTCCTGCTGGTCATTTCTTACAGAGCAATAATATTCCATAACATTCATATACCATAATTTATTCAGCCACTCTCCAATTGATGGGCATCCATTCAGTTTCCAGTTTCTTGCCACTACAAAAAGGGCTGCCACAAACATTCTTGTACATGTGGGGCCCTTTCCCTCCTTTAAGATCTCTTTGGTTTATAAGCCCAATAGAAACACTGCTGGGTCAAAGGGTATGCACAGTTTGGTAACTTTTTGAGCATAGCTCCAAATTGCTCTCCAGAATGGTTGGATCTGTTCACAGTTCCACCAACAATGTATTAGTGTCCCAGTTTTCACACATCCCCTCCAATATTCATCATTATCTTTTCCTGTCATTTTAGTCAATCTGACAGGTGTGTAGCTAGCTTTTTCAAGTTAAGGAATTTGTCATCAATGTGGTAGCTAATCTTGATGCCATGTTCATCCTCAATGAAAGCATTTAATAACATAGCTGAAAACATCATGTTAAAAAGCTGGGAAGAAGCACACAGCCTAGTTTTGCTCCACTGGTGACTGGGAAAATGTGAGAGCATCATCCATTATCCAGAACATGGGTAAGCAGGCCATCATGAAATTAATAAACAATACTGATGAACTTTTCTGGGAAACCAGACTTTGGTGTAATTTTTCATAAAACCTCATGATTGTACAGTATCAAAGGCCTTGAACAAATCTACCAAAAACAAACAAACAAACAAAAAACATTGTATATAGGCCTCTCTTTTGCTCCTACCATTTCTCCTGGAGTTGTTAGGCAGCAAACGCCATATAGACTGTTGCTTGGCCCCTTGAGAAACCATAATGGCTTTCAGATAGATGATCATCTTCCAGGTCAAGGATCAGCTTATTAAGGAGTACTCTGGCAAGAATCTTGCCAGCAATGACTAAGAGGTAAGAACACTACTTCATCCTTACTCACCTTGATTGTCACAAAACAATCTATTCCCTTTACTTTTGTAGAGATGAATGATAGAGGTGTCCTAGAACTTCTGGGGGTGGGGGAGTAACCTCCTCTTGACATATAACCTGAAAAATTTCAGTCAGCAATGATCCACTCACTTTGTAAATCTCAGCTGGAATAGAAAAGTGCCAGGTGCTTTCCCATATAAAAGGAGCTTAATAGCATTCAAAACCTATTCATCAGTTGGGATTTCAGCTAGGGAGGGATTGACTTCAATCTGAAGTAAACATTCAACACTGATTGATAACAATATGTTGAGAACACTATGGAAATGTTCATCCCATCTCCCTAGGATCATGTCCTTATCATCAATCAATGTGGCTTCATCGGCGCTGAATAGAATTTTGGCCCATAAATAATCTTCAGGGTTTCATAAAAATAATTTGTATTGTTACTATCAGCATAAAACTGACTTTCATCTGCCTTGATACTGACACAAGAATCATGCATCTCTCTAAATTTCACTTGTGCTTAATTTTTGATGGAATTAAAAGAATGCCTTCTTAAGAGATGGATGAACTATCCTGATGGTACAACCTGTGGAGTTCTTGTTTTTCATTTATCGGTTTCTCAACTTCCCCATCATTTTCATCAAGCCAGTCTTTATGTTTGCTAGTGTTCTCACCCAGATGAGTAAACGCAATGCTGTACACCAAATCTCTGAAAACTTCTCCCTTCTTTTCTGTTCCACTGCTGCCAACTGTACATTGGCTAAACTTTCCAAGTCAGCAACAAACTATTCCCACTCAAAGAAGCACTCTAATATGCTTACATTCATTCTTCTGATAGTCATTTTGCTTTGTTGCTTTTGTTGAATGTGAATATTTAGCTTGGAGAGGATAGGTTTATGATCAATCTAGCACTCTGCATCACTCTTTGCCTTTTCATTCTCACATCCTGTCTCTTTTCCTTACAATCCATAGTCCATTATGGGATTTCTTAAGCTTTTTCCACTCATGACCCTTTTTTGCCTGAGAAATTTTTATGAGACCCAATCTTAAATCTGAGCCAAGGTATTTCTGGCAGCATTTATGCATGTGCAGTGTAAAGAATACAAGATTTCAGTGAAGTTGCACGATGCAACATGGACAAGTGCTGCCAGAAAACACCTCGGGTTCACTGCATGTTTGATTTTGAATTAATATTTTGGTCATTTCATTCAGAAATCTTTTGCTGTTGCCAAATTTTTCATGACTCCCACAGTTACAAGACTACATGTGGTGGTGTGACCCCCAGTTTAAGAAGCTTTCATTTATTAAAGCCAATGTTTGCTGTGAGGGTATATCCACAAAATTGTATTTCATTTAGGTAAATGGAAGACAGTGTTGGTAGAGAAGGTTATGAGATGCAGAAGTCCTCAGTAGTAAATGACCATTGCTGGTACTGTTTCCAGCTCCATTCCTCTCAAGGACTCTGAGTCTGCTCTAGCAGTGAAGTCACCCAGAATTATAAGCTTGGCTTCCTTTGGCATATTGATGATAAGGGTGGCCTGGACTTCATAAATTTCTTCTTTGACCTCATCATGATGGAAGCACAGGCCCTGATGATGTTGACATGGCATTTTCTTGCAAGTAGTAATTGCATTGTCCTGAGCCCATCATTCACTTCTTGGTAGGCAAACAAGTTTGTTGACTAGATTAGTTGATTTGAAAATATGCACCAGCTTCATGGTGTTCCCCTTCACTGTGACCACTCCAGAAAAAAACATTATATCCAGCTCTGACTTCAGTTAAGTGGTCTTTATTTGTCAGCCTTATTTCACTCAGAGCTACTATTTAAATATGATACCTGCTGAGTTCTCTTGCAATAAGAGCTTTTTGTTTTTCATGTCTTCTAGATTTTGTGTTGTCTATAAGTGTATGCATATTCCATGTACCAATCATGATTGGAAAGAATTTTATAGTAGAATTAGTACCTTTTTTTGTGTTTTGATTACAGGGAGGGATCCCCTTCTTGCTGTGGTAATCAGTCCAGGGTTGGGTAAGCAGACAATTTTTAGGTCACCATTTCTAGTCCTTTCCTCACACCTGGAGTGAGCAGAGACACCCATGAGGGTGCTGAATCTTACTGCTACTTCCAGTGAGAAGATGACCCATAGACTAGGCCACCTATGTGTGTGTCTTGTGACTGCAGCTCCAGTGTATCCACATCTGCTACCTCATTATCTGTCCATTGCCACAGGATGATGAGTCTGAGAGCTAGATTGAAAGCAGGTCTGGGAGCTGATGGGAAGGGTTCACTACTATTCCCAAAGTTTTTGTATTCAGCATCCTGGACTTTCTCTATCAAGATCTGAAAGAAATGGTAGCCAAGGTGGTACTGGTAATCAGTGAGATAATGTGTATTTTGCATACCTTCAAGGGCTAAGGAAATGTCAATTACTGGGGTTTTTTAATAGCAGCAGCTGGGCCATAGAGGCTGGGGCATTACATCACTCCATGTTCAGTATCCAGTGGCATTCAGTTAAAATTAATTTAGTCTTAAGGAATTCTGTCCTCTAATGAGAGAGAACTAGGTTCCCTGGTCTCACATTCTTTACCTCATTAAGCCCACCACCCTGATACTCATGGTAATTTCAATTCTTGGTTCATTTGTAGGGCCTTCTAGAAAGGGAAGCTTTAAAAAGATATTCACTTTGTTGTATCAAAGTAAAAGTCCCTTAGTTATGAATCACACAGAACTAGAAAAAATGCCCCTCAACTACTACATAGCACCCTGGAACTAAGAATTGTTATTTTGAGCATGCTCTGGTTGGTAGTATTTATGGACTTTCATTCAACAAACATTTATAAGTCAGGAGCAAATGAACATTCAATGAAGTAGAGGACTTTCAAGCTTTCTTGATGAAAAGACCAGATCTGAATAGAAAATTTGACTTAAACTATAAAATTCAAGAGAAGCATAAAAAGATAAACAGGAAAGGGAAATCATAAGGGATTAATAAATTTAATCAATTTACATTCCTACATGTCAATAACTTTTAACTCAAAAACTTTCTCATCATTAGGGCAGTTAGAAGGAGTATATGGATATAGAGATAGAGATATATAGATATAGATAGATACAGATATAGATATATAGATAGAGTGCTTAGATGTGAATTGAATATGAAGAAATATCTAAAAAATAAAATTAAGGGGTGAGTGGGTAATCCATTGGGAGAAAGGGAAAGAGACAAGTAGAATAATACAGATTATCTGCCAAGAAAGAGACAAGAAAAAGATTTTATGGTAGAGGAAAGAATGGGGAGGTAAGGAAAATGAGAACCTTACTCTCATCAAAATTGTCTCAAAGATGAAATAATATACAACACTGATTTGGATATGGAAATCTATTTTACCCTGCAGGAAAGTAGGAAAGGAAAGGCATAAGAGGTGGATGCTCAGAGAAGAGAAGGTACATTTGGGGATGCAATATTCAAAAGCAAAACACTTTTGATAAGGGATACAGTGAAAGGAGAGAAAGAATAGAACGGATGGGATGGGAGATAGTTATCAATAGTAACTATGAAAAAATTTTGAAGAAAATTTCTGTGATAAAGCCCTCATTTTTCAAACATATATAGCATAAATCAAATTTATAAAAATAAGAGCCATTCCCCAATTGACAAATGATCAAAAAAAGGAACATTTTTCCCATGAAGTAATCAAAGCTGTTTATAGCCATATGGGGAAAAAAAATGTTTTAACTTGCTATTGATTAGAAATGCAAATTTAAAAAATTCAGAAATGCTACCATGTACCTTTTGGATTGGTAATAGGCCAGAAAAGGAAAATTACAAATGTTTGAGGAAATGTAAGGAAAATGAGACATGAATGCAATGTTCATGGAATTGTGAACTGATTTAACTATTCTATAGAGCAATTTGGAATTATGTCCACAGGTCTATAAACCCATGCATTCCTTTGACCTAGCAATACCGCTATTAGGTATTTATCCCCAAATATTTTTAAAAGTCTAAAAGGAGATTAAAAAAAAAAGATAAAGGAAAAAAGCTAGCGGTGTGCCCCCGGGCAGGTCAATTACAAACACTATCCCCCCCAAAAAAAAAAAAAAAAAAAAAAAAAAAGGAAAAAAGACCAATATGGACAAAAATATTTGTAGCAGGTCTCTTATCAGGACAAAGAATTAGAAACTGAGGGGCTGTTCATCAGTTGGGGGAATGCTTGAACACATTGTCACATGTGATTATGATGGGACATCAATATGCTATAAGAAATGATGAGCAGTCTAGGGGAGGGGTGGGGAGTTGGGGGGAAAAATTTGTAACGGAAAGCTATGTAAGGGTTATTGTTGAAGAATTACCCACACATATGTTATGCAAATAAAATAAAAATTTAAAAAAAAAAAAAGAAATGATGAGCAGGATGTTCTCTGAAAAACTTGGAAAGACTTCCATGAATTCATGCAAAATGAAATGTACTAAATACAAAGTAATAGCAATATTGTTTCATTTTCTTTTTGGGAGAGAGGTTCTATGTTTTCTTTCACATGGCTTTAATAGAAATGTTTTGCATGATTTCACTTCTGCCTTCTCAATGGGGGAAGTGGGGAAGAAGAAGGGAAAGAACCTGGAACTCGAAGTTTTAAAAACAAATGTTAAAAATTGTTTGACATATAACTGAAGAAAATAAAATATTAAAGAATGAAAAAAATACTAAGATTCTGTTGCGTGAAATGCAAACAGATGGAGTTGCAAAGATAAAAAATAAAATGGTCTCTTCCTTAAGAAGTTTATATTCTTTTTGAGATTACACTTTTGGCCCAGCGTTGAGGAAGAAATGTGATGGAAGATCACTCAACTTAGGTAAGAAAAATAAGGATTTCTTTTGGGAGATTAGAGGCTGACTTGACTTCATAGTGGCATCCCCAGAATACAAAGTCTTGTACGCAAGATTCTTTTGTGAAAAAATAGAATTAAGCAATAGTTTTCTTATTAAAGAACTACTAATCAACCATGTCTTCTCTGTGGTCTTGGAGAAGCAAAGACAAGTGCAACAAAAAAGAGCCCTGGATAAGAGAGTTGTGTGATCCAACTCCAGACCCAATTCTGCTACTAAAATACTGAGGAAATCTCTTTCTCTTTCTAGACCTCAGTTTTCCTATCTGTAAAATGACTTCAAGGTAACTTTCAATTGTGACATTCTCTGTTTTTATAATCAAAGAGTCATATACACTTACTCTCAGTTTACCAGAATTATTATTATTATTATTTTTTTTTTTTGCTGAGGCAATTGGGGTTAAGTGACTTGCCCAGGGTCACACAGCTAGGGCATGTTAAGTGTTTTGAGACCAGATTTGAACTCAGGTCCTCCTGACTTCAGGGCTGGTGCTCTATCCACTGCGCCACCTAGCTGCCCAGTTTACCAGAATTAAAAAAAAATAATCAACATATGATGTTCCTTGCCAAAGATGTGTTGGCATTTTCTTGAGACATATTCAATAAAACTGTGTCTCTTGTTTTCAGGATGCTGACTAGCCTGTATGATGGATTTTGGAAGCAACAATATTGGTTTCCTTATCAATACTCATGGGCTGACTTGGAAGATTCAAATGGAGTCATATACGCTCACCCCAAGGACTTGTTAGCAGTTATTCCACTGATGTTTATCATAATAATTGTCAGATATTGCTTTGAGAGGTAAGTCAACTGTGAGTTTCTCCCCATTCTTCATTTTAAAAAATTTATTTATTTTCTACATTATTTTCTTTTTAAATTTTGAGTTCCAAATTCCCTCCTTCACCCCTACCCTCCTCTACCCAATGAGAAGACAAGAAATATAATATAAATTATATGTGTGAAGTATAAAACATATTTCCATGCTAGCTATAATTCCCCAAAAAGTAAGAAAATTAAAGAAAATGAGAAAATCATACATCAATTTGCAGTCAGAGTTCATCAGTTCTGTGTGTGTGTGTGTCTGTCTGTCTATCTGTCTCTTTCTGGAAGTGAATCACATTTTTTCCTCATGAATCTTTGAATACTGTTTTGGATTACTGTATTGATTAGTCAAGTTTTCACAGCTGATCATCATTACCACATTGCTGTTTCTCAGTTCAATGATCCCCTAGTTGTTCTCACTTCACTTTGAATAGGTTCATATAAGTCTTGCCATGTTTTTCTGAAACCACTCCCTTGTCATTTGCCACAGCACAATTGTATTCCATCACAATCATATGCCACAGTTTGTCCCATCATTCCCCAATTGATGAGCCTCCCCTTGATTTCCAATTTTTTGCCACCACAAAAAGAGTTACTATAAATACATTTCTAAATAGATTTCCCTTTTCTTTTACTTTGTTATCTTTAGGTTACAGATATAGTATTCCTGTGTCAAAGGGCATGCATGGTTTTGTAGACCTTTATACCTAATTCCAAATTGTTCTCTAGAATAGTTGAACTATTTCACTACCCCATCAACAATTCATTAGTGTACCTATTTTTTTTTCTCATCCCTTCCAGCATTTGTAATTTGTTATAAACATGAGGTACTATCTTAGAGCTGTTTAAATTTGTCTTTTTCTAATCAACAGACTTTGAGTATTTTTTCTTATAGCTATATTTACTTTGATTTTTTTTCTCCTTAAAACTGCTTGTTTACATCCTTTGACAATTTATCAATTGGAGAATCAATCTTATTTCTATAAATTTGACTCAGTTCTATACTCAGCATATATATATATATAAGAAATGAGGCCTTTATCAGAGAAACTGGCTGTAAAAATGTGTGATGTTACTTCATTATCTATGGCACCTCTTCCATGATATCTCTTTTAATAAGATCTGTTTTTGTTTTTGCTTTGTCTGGATCATGATTACTATCCTTGTCTTTTCTTAGTTCAGCTGAAACATTTTTAAGTGTACTCCAGCCCTTGAGTTAAACTCTGTGTGTATCTTTCTGTTTCAAGTATGTCTCTTGTCAATAACAAATTGTTGGATTCTGGTTTCTAATGAATTCTGCTATCTCCTCCCATTTTATAGACTAGCTTATCACATTCACATTCATAATTATAATTATTGTGCGTTTTTCTTCATCCTATTCCCTTCTGTTTCTTCTTCTCTTTCATTTTATCTTGTCTTTCTATTTTATCTTGTTCCTCCTCAAAAGTCACTTTTGCTTCTGAACAAATTTTAAACAAATAAAATGATTTATCTTCTTGCCCTCTTATTTCCCTATTGGTTGTTACATTTCTATATAAACTGTGTGTATGCATGTATATACACACCTACACACATATATTCTTCCCTTTTTGAACCAATTTCAGTGGAAGTGAGGTTCAAACATTATTTACTACTCCTCATTTTTCTCTATTGCAAAAAATTCTTTGTGTACCTCTTTTATGTGAGAAAATTTTTCCCATTTTGCCTTGTCTTTCTTTCCTCCTTCTCCTAATGCATCCCTCTTTCTCTCTTCTTTCTCATTTTTTTGGAGATCATTCCAATAAGATCAACTCACATCCATGACTCTGTCTATGTAAAATCCTTTCAATTGCCCTAATAATGACAAAGTTCTTAGTAATATATATGCCCATATAAGAATATAAAGTTATACTTTACTGAGATCCCTATAATTACTCTTTCATGTTTACCTTTTTATTCTTCCCTTGAGTCTTCTTATATTGTTTTTGTTTCGCTCTTTTCATCAGGAGTACTTGATAGTCCTCTACTTCATTAAAAATCCACTTTCCCCCCTCAAGTATTATCTCAGTTTTGCTGGCTAACTGATTCTTGGCTGTAATCCTGGCTTCCTTGCCCTCTAGAGTATGATATTCTAATTTCTTCAGTCCTTTAAGTAGAAGCTGGTAAATCATGTGTTTTCCTGACTGGGATTCCATGATATTTGAATTGTTTCTGGCTTTCAGCATTTTTTCATTGATATAGAAACTCTGAAATTTGGCTATATTCCTGGGAGTTTTCATTTTGGAATCTCAGGAGGTGATTGGTGGATTATTTTGATACATATTTTGCACTTTTTCTGGTATATCATGACAGTTTTCCTTGATAATTCTTGAAAGATAATGTCTAGGCTCTTCTTTTTGTTTTTTTTTTTTTATAAAGCTTTTTATTTGCAAAACATATGAGTGACCTTTCAACATTGACCTTTGCAAAAAAACTTTTTTTTTCCCAAGCTTTTCCTTCCCTTCCCCCCACCCCCCACCCTAGATGACAGGTAATCTAATACATGCTAGATAGTATAAATTATATGACAAATACAATACATGTATACATATCTATACAGTTATCTTACTGCACAAGAAACATCAGATCTAGAAAGAGAAGAAGAAAAAAAAAATAACCTAAGAAGGAAAACAGAATGCATGGAAATATTCACAGAAAGCGTTAAAATGCTGTGTTGTGGTTCACTCTCAGTTCCCACAGGCCTTTCTCTGAATGTATATGACTATCTTCATCGCAGCACAACTGGTTTGAATCACATCATTGTTGTCCATCAAAATTGATCATCGTATAGTCTTGTTGCTGTGTATAATGTTCTCCTGGTTCTGCTGATTTC
>JAJPUD010003538.1:84669-113630 GCA_023553655.1 Myrmecobius fasciatus | reverse complement strand
AGGCCCAGTAGAAACACTGCTGGGTCAAAGGGTATGCACTGTTTGATAACTCTTTGAGCATAGCTCCAAATTGCTCTCCAGAATGGTTGGATCCGTTCACAGTTCCACCAACAATCCCCCTCTTTCCTAAGGGCAAAAAAAAAAAAAAAACCTGACAGGGACCAAGGTATGGTGTGATGAATGCTTTAATTGGGGAACATATGCCATTGGCTTTGAGTGGAAGGGAGGCAACCCTACCTTCCCCTGCCATTCCCTGTGAGTCTCAAATTCTTGGAGCAGAGGAGACAGTAGGGACTTCCTGGGTGTTAGGAGAAGGGAGAAGGCGAGACTGACCAAACTTGAGAGAGAGGACATTTTCCCTGTAGTCTCTGGGAACTGAAATCTACTGTGCTCCACCTCCAAACCCCTTACCATCCTGTTGTACCCAGGCTCAGCTGAATGATCTGGCCACCCAATGCAGCCTTTCTGTGAGGCAAATTCAACGATGGTTTCGATGCAGGAGAAACCAGGAACGACCATTACTGAGCAAGAAATTCTGTGAAGCCTGGTAAGCTAAGGAAAGCTGATGGAAGAGTGTCTCCAAATAGTCCATTCTGGGATAAGGGAATCATGATACCAAAGAAACAGAGGCCCAGTTCATCTGTCTCCCCATGTACCCACCATAGCAGTAATCTTGTTTGTTAAGCCTTCCTCTCCTCTCTAATTTTGTTTTTTTTTTTAATTTTCAGTTGGAAATTTATAGCTTACTTTTCTTTCTTTTTTGGAGGCTTCCTCACTGTTTACAATGTGAGTATGTCCTATCCCATCCTCACCATATGCCCTATCCCTTCCCATTTGTCTCCTCATCCTATCTATCCCCACTCTCTGCCTCTTTCTTTCCCTTCCATCTTCCTCCCTCAACCTTTACCCTCTTATTGTTTTCATTTCTGTCTTCATTCTCCCTCTCTTTTCCTAAACTCTTTGTCCCATTTCTTATTATCCTTTTCATATTTTCTACCCATTCCCATCCCCTTCATTCACTTATGTTCTCATACTCTGCTTTCACCATCCATCTCCTTGTGCCTTTTCTGTCGTTTCTCTCCCATCCTCATCTTCATTCCTCTCCTTCTTCTCCATGTCATGTGCATTCTTTTTTCCCTCTGTTCCTTGATCCTCTCCATCCTCAACTTTTTCATCTTTCTCCTTTATCCCCCTTCAGTTCTCTTTTAGCTTCATGATCTTTATCTCTCTTTGACCCTTTTTAGCTCTTCCATCCATCCTTACTTTTCCCCCTTGTTCATTCCATATCCTCTTCCTAGGGGGTGGGAGAAATGCATAACTGCATTCATGCCAGGAATTCTGCAATTGGACTGGCCCATCTGACAAACAGGAAGGATGGATCAGAAATTTTGAATAAAATGTGATGATGGCATATGATGGCATCAGATTGTTGAGGCAAGAACTACAGGAAGAGTGCACCTAGGCTGGAATAAAGAATATCAGGATAGGCAGACTGGTTAAATAGTCAATTTGTAAGTGCCTGGAATGATAGGTGCCCTATTTGGGAGTGCTATTGATCCATGTACTATTGAGTTGGTGCCCAGTTTGATAAATCACTATAACCCCATCACCAGTTAGTTCAGACTATGCCATAGCCAACATAAACAGCACAAATGCAGATGACTCACAAAGATCAGAACAAGAGTCTGGGACCAAAACTCTCCTTGATCCCTCTTTAACCTTGACTTCTTTTCCTGAGCAGGAAAGAAAAAGGGGAAATCAGAAAAATATTGTGTGATTCTACAAAATGTGGCTAAGATATTTCCTATTGTGTTTGGAGTGTCGTGGGGAAATGTCCAACTCAAGCTGGGCACTGAGTCACGCCTTATGGAGGTGGGCCTTTTGATGAGGGCAGTTTCTGGGGAACTGATCCTTGTTTCTTCCAGGAGCCATGGTTATGGAAGGCTAAAGAATGCTGGGAAGGATTCCCTAAACAGGTGAGCAGTCCAGGACAAAATAGAGTAGACCCTAATTATTGAAACCAGTGTACTCCAAATTCCAACATCCCACTGTTGCAATGGGCCCTCAGAGGCTGTATCTAAACAGGAATTCCTCTCTGCAACCAACCTAAAAAAGGAGCTCATCCTGTCTTAAGTGTGGCTCATTGCTCATTGGGACAGCTCTAAACATTAGAATATATTTCCCTAATTTAGCCTTGATTTAACTCATAGGCAATCTATCCATTGCTCTGCCGTATGAGTCCAGCTGAAGGTTTTCCTCATTTGCAAACACTTGAAACTAGCTATCTTGTCCCATCTACTTCTCCTCCTCTCCAAAGTGAATATTTCTGGTTTTTTCAGTTCAAAGTTTTTGAGTTCAAAGATTTCTACCTTTCTGGTTGTCCTCCTCTGGGCCCTCTCCAGTTTATCAACAAAATGTCTACAATGCCCAGAACTAAAAATAATACTGCAAGTGGTGTATATGCTTGGCTATAATATAGGTGAGAATCTATTTGCAGAATTGGTCTGGTCTACCAGTAACTCCATGAGAAAAAAGTAATGTGGTGATTCAGATATGACCTGACTTGAGGACGTCTTGTCTCAGGCATCCTTTGGTCAGGAGACCCAATCATGTATGGACAGAGAAGATACAAGACACAGTCTTTGTTTTTAGCAAATTTATCTCCAAATAATTTGTTTCTCTCCTTGACCCCTGGATCTTTCTCTACCATGATCTGACCTCATGATTGCTTTTATCTTTAGCCTCTGAAGCCTGCCATATACTGGTGGTATCTTTTGGAGTTTGGCTTCTACTTCTCCATGATTATCACTTCATCCTTTGATGTAAAAAGAAAGGTGAGTATGGTGGGAGGAGGGAAAAATGGAGGCCAGCTTCTAGTTGCTGCTCTCCTTGAAAATGTGTGAAGTCAGATTTGACTGTATAGGAGTATTCCTGGAATCCCTGATATAATCAAAAGACACTTGTCTTATTGAAAAGACAACAACAGGTCTGATTGACCTGGGATCAAGGTGCTTTTATGAAGGTTAGATAAGGAGGCTTTTAACTCAGAGGCCATTTCAGTGAAGTTCAATTCAACAACAGTACATCTGTTAGAGTTCTTTCTCCCAGGTCTGTAACTGAGCAAGTCTCCAGTTCTCCCATCATATTGTCTCTCTTCCCTCTAACACACCAAATCTTTCCCATCCACCTCGTCTGATTTCACTTCATGTATCTCATCTAAAGTACGTTGCTGCCTTCCTGCAGAGGATGTTCATGAGGTCAGGATGGAAGTCATGGATGGTACAGTGTAGGGAAAATGCATGGGTCAGGATCTACTATCCCTGAGCAAAGGCAAAGCCAGCTTCATTCCCTGGGAAATCCCAAAGGTTCTAGCCTTATGGACATCCTCTTCTTCCCAGGATTTCAGAGAGCAAATCGTCCATCACTTTTCTGCCATCATATTGATCTACTTCTCTTATTGCGCCAACTACATTCGCATTGGGACCCTGGTGATGCTGATACATGATGTGTCTGATGTTTTCTTGGAGGTGAGTGAGCCAAGCCAGTTGTCTTAGAGGATGTATCTTGGGTTAGTCTGAACGCCTGAGAGGGGTTTTTTCAGGGGCCACGGGGCTAGAGAAGGGCATGGCTCTGACCCCAGATGCTTCTATACCCATAAGCACTTCAGTAATAGTTCTGTTGCTGTCTTCTTGTAGTTACAGCCTGCACTTTTGTCTTAATTCTTCTTCTAGCCCAGAATTCTTTGACAATCTGTGGCCAGGATTTGGCAGGTGATGATAATGATGATGGCAATGATGAAGATGATGTGATAAACATACATGTTATTATGTGTGTTTAAGTATAGGTTGTGGACTGGGCTGAATGAAGGGGAAGTTAGCCAGGGCCTAACCCTGTAACTTTCTTAAAGGAAACATTATCAGTTTAGTAAATGTGGTCCAACAATGAGGGAAGAAGCAATAGACAGGATATCAATCAGATGGACAGACAGACAGACAATAAGCATTTATCAAATACCTACTTTGGGCCAGGCACTGTGCCATGCACTCAGGAAACAAAGAAATCCTGCCCTCAAAGAGGTCACAATCTCATGGGGGAGACAACAAGCAAACAAATATGTACAAACAAGCTATAATTGGGATCATGGTGATGGTTGTGATGATAGCATTTAGGAAGTGTCTTCAGATTGGCAAAGAAGTTTACATATGCTATTTCATTTAATTCTCTCAACAATAATGTAAAGGAGTTGTTATCATTATCCCCATTTTATAGATAAGGAGATGGAGGCTGGGAGAAGTTAAGTAATCTGCTCAGGGTCATAAACTAGTGTCTGGGGCTAGAGTCAAACTCTAGTCCAATGGTCAGTCTACTACAACCTCCAAAGATCTGAACTAGTGACATGAGCCAAGTCAAGTTCTTTAGTTTAGTTTTTAAAAAATAAAATAAACTTGGGGCAGCTAGGTGGTGCAGTGGATAGAGCACCAGCCCTGAAGTCAGGAGGACCTGAGTTCAAATCTGGTCTCAGACACGTAACAGCTGTGTGACCCTGGGCAAGTCACTTAACCCCAATTGCCTCAGCAAAAAATAAAATAAAATTAAATAAATAAATAAATAAATAAATAAATAAATAAATAAATAAATAAATAAATAAATAAAATAAAATAAACTTACAAGCCCACAAGGAGCAGTTGTGTTTAGAACAACACTTTCTATGAAAAAAAGTCCTCAGCCTTTCAATGGACAACAAGCTTATTGTGAATCTACAGAGTGACATAATCTACTGAGATCTTGAGCTTCAGTCAGAGGATGGATATCCAGTACGAGGAGGTAATAGTCTCTCTGGGTTTCATGTGGATTGGGCCACATCTGGGATGCTCTGTATAACTCCAGGAGCCAGATTTGGGAAAGACTTGTAGAAGGGGGAGCCGTCAGAGGGGTGTCTTGGGTACCAGTGAGCTGGAGAGTTTCCAGAGGGAGTGATTAATATAGTGAGAGGACTCTGAAGCTCATGTTAAGCTGGCATTAGGGACGCTTGACTCAGAGAAGCCCCAGGGGTGAGAGAGTTGAACATGAGTTGATGTCAAGTGCTTATAAAACTATCACTTCACATTTGTTCTGTCTGGCCCCAAAGGGCAGAAGTGGAAACTAAGTATTTTGCAGAGTCAGATTTGGACTGACTAAGGAAAACCTTCCTAATGATCTGAATGTGTAATAGGCTGCCTCTGGGAAGGAATGGCGTCTCCTTTGCTGGATGTAATCCTGTAGAGGCTAGATGGCTGATCACTGGCTAAGAAGTCAAAATAGGGGATGGACAAGGTGCCCTCGGAGGTCCCTCTTAATCTCAGGTTATGTCATTCTAAGATTTCTTTTCTCTTCCACTCCAAGGCAGGCAAGATGTTCAATTATGCACAATGGAAGAATTCATGTGAGATAATCTTCGTCATCTTTACCGTGATATTTCTTTTTAGCCGACTTATTCTTCTCCCATACAAGTAAGCCTGGTTCTAGAAAATGGCAAAAGTTGTGGGCAATGACTGTGAGTCCTGGGGATCCTTGGCACCCCGAGTTCTTTTTTAGAATTTTCTGCTAGGATAATTGTGGAAATATGTATAGAAGAATTGCCCTTGTTTGACATATATTGGATTACTTGCTGTCTACAGGAGGGAGTGGAGGGAAAGGGAGGGAAAAATTTTGGAACACAAAATTTCGCAAAGGTGGATGTTGGAAATTATCTATGGACGTGTTTTGAAAATAAAAGGCTTTAATAATAAATAAACAAATAAATAAAGTTTTTTTTAAGGTATTTTCTGCTCCTTAACAGAGGAATAAGAATGGCTTCCTGGTTAGACTAGAAGGCCTATAGGTCTTTTCAGGATATTATTCCTCCATACTTAGAGGTTCTTACTAAGCCTCATTCTTCTTAGAAGAATTCTTATCTGGAACACAAGTTGTTTAAAGGTCAGGTCCTTACAGTGTTTCTGGAGATCTGACCCCCTGCTATCCGCTGAGTCCCTCTCTCTTTTCAACAGAGTCCTCTACACCACCATCTATGATTCCATGGCTAAGCATAAACCCTTCTTTGGTTACTACTTCAGCAATGCCCTCCTGTTGATTCTTCAGGCTCTCAATGTTTTCTGGTCAATCCTCATACTTCATATGTTCTACAAATTTATTCTTATGGGCAAGGTATGTACCAAGGATGTCCCTGACTTTGGTTCCTGATTCTTCTTTAACCCAGGGACCCTGTTGGTCTGTTGTCTCAGAAGCCATTTTAAAGCTGAAAGACACATGAATAAAATCCTAGAGAGAATGGACTATACAGCTAAAATAGATAATAGGTAGGAGTGGGGAAAAAGGGAATGAGGACTCAGACCTGGCATTCTAATGCCTATTGGCACTACACAGACCTGAATTGACTGAGAGATAGATGTGGGGAAGGGAAGAAGGTCTCACCTTAAGTCCTTTGCTCTTTCATTCTCACTTCCCACTTTTTCCTTTGTGTGCCTCTCCTTACTCTTTCAACTGATCTCTTTCTTCTTCTTGTCTTTTCTTTTCTACCTATGTTTTTTCTTTCTCCTTATTTTACTGATTCTGCCTTATCTCATTTTGTCCTGTTTCTTTTTTGTTCCCTTCTCTCCTTGTCTTTTTTTGTACATTTTCCTCTTTTTTGAGACATTTATGAAGTGCTGATTTGTGTAAAAGTTTAAAATTTTAAAAGTTTAATTTAAAATTAATTTTGAAAATTTAAATTTAAAAGTTTTGACACAAAAGTGTAAAAATTTTAATATGCTTAGCACAATTCCTGACACATAATAGGTGCTTCATCAGTTTCTATTCCTTCCTTCCACTATCTTTCTCTCTCTTGCTTCCCATCTTTTCTCTCACCCAATATTCTGCTGGTTCCTATATTTTGCTCCCTATCAGATTGAGCCTCTCTATTTTGGTCTAATCTTCTTTCTCTATCTACCCAACTTTGTTGTCTGTTTTTCAGGTGAAGAAGGATGTGAGGAGTGATATAGAAGAACAGTGCACCAGTGATGAGCAGCCAGAGATAGAACAGAAGAACGGGAATCCAGTGGTGTCACTTGTAGCCTACCCCAACCCTAACGTGTCAGAGGGGCTGTCAGCAACCAAAAGGCACTTGCAAGTTCCAGCAACATAGCCTGGTTCAGCACAGGGGCCTTAGAGAGTCAAAATCAGTGAAGAACTCTGGCTGATCTTCTGACTGCTTGAAGATTACATCAATATGAGAAATCTCGCAGATTCTGATCCAGTGAAAAGCTCAATAGGACAAAACCTGAACTTGTGCAATTTCTCTTACTTCTGTTTCTCCCTATCTTCCATTCCCACCTGTATTGGACTTGAGGGAAGAAGGAAAAAGATGGAATCTCTGAACAGGATATTTAAGATAGGCTTAATGGTCTTTTCCCTAAATAGCTTTTTACTTAAGTTAATGCCCCTGAGATACCCTATCCCTGAGAACAGAAGTCCCCAAATTTTCTAATCATACATTCTATTGGAATTACATTTTTGATCATAAATCTGCGGGAGATCATAAATCTGCCAGATGTGCAATACTGATTCATCTCTAAATCATATACATTTGATACTGTTATGCAACATACACAAAAATAGACATTTAAAAGAATTGAATTAAAAATGAAATAATATTGTACATATTAACCATGCAAAAGACCCTCCAAAATTACAGTATTTTTATTGAAAACAATATGGTTGACTGTGCTTCATTATTTTTAAAAATCTCAGCTTAATTTCTTGTAGCAGGGATTCAAAGGTCTGGTTTTCAGTTTAATTCAATTGTTGATTCCTTAGTTTGATGGATCTCAAAGCTGTAGGTTGTGCCTTACAAAAATACAGAGATCAAAATGGAATAAGAGTATCACTGGCCATGCTTACTCAATCACAATACTCATTTTGCAATCCCATTCACCAATTGTATAAATGTTTTTTGTTGAAATTTGGCTAGTATATTTCTATCTTCCCTTATTGGAAGAGATGAGGATGTATGTATGGATGGAACATGATTTCTGAAGGCCAGATAGGTACCAGTTCTGGAGGTTGGTTGTCTCATTAGGAGAAAGGGGCTGAAGCAGGACAAGTGGCAGCATGCCTGGATCTATCCTGGTTTCCATCAGTATGTGGCTCTCTTTCTTTATTTCCAAAATATTCAATGAAGTTGGGAAGGGGATGTAGTTTGGAGAAATGGGGTCTTGGGAGTAGATCAAATAAAGTTGTAGGCTGGATGACTTGAATCAAAAAAAAAAATCTACTACTAGCCATCAGCCTAGTTGTCTCTCAGCCCTTGCTGGCTGATGGTTATTTCTACACTCACTGCTGCCGACACTGTGCTGGAGTTCTCCTTAAAGAAGCCTCTCCTACCTTCAGGAAGCTTCTTTTTTGCAGGAAGTGGGGAAATGAAAATGGTGATGTGAGCCCAGAGGGGCAATGAAAAGCTTACATCTTCAGGAAGCATTTCTTCTTTTCCTAGCCTTGTGGCTTTTGGGGCATTCAAGGTTTGAACTGGTGGCCCTTTTAATCTCTCCCCTGGGATAGAATTGGTATATAGAAAATATATATTTTTTCAAGTCCCTCATCTTTCCCCAATTCCCTAAGTCCTGAAAAAGCACCTACATTGTAGAAAGAAGATTCTATCTATTTCTGTGGAAATCTGAGCTTTATAGGAGTCCAGGAATTGTGAAGGCTTTTGATCAAAACACCTGGAATCACTCAGTCCCTTATATTTTGAAGGTCATGATATTGATGTTTAATGCCTCAGATCATTCTCTTTTCTGTCAGTCAATGAATAATAATTAAGTGCCTACTATGTGCCAGGCACTGTGCTAAGAACTGGGAATACAAATATGAAAAAGAAAGTTTCTTCAGGGAACTTGTGATCTAATGGAGGGAAGACAACATGCAAAAAATAATTGAAAAGGGAATAGGAAAGGAGAAGGCATGTGGACATGATAGAGAAGTTTGAATGAGTGCAGTCAACTGGGAAATGAAGAGCTGGCTGGCCTGAGCTCCTTCCTTTCTCAATATGTACAGGGGCAGCTAGGTGGCACAGTGGATAGAGCATTAGCCCTGAAGTCAGGAAGACCTGAGTTCAAATCTGACCTCAGACACTTAATACTTCCTAGCTGTGTGACCCTGGGCAAGTCACTTAAATCCAATTGCCTCACCCCCCCCCCCAAAAAAAAAAGATGTCCAGTAATTGGCTTACTATTTTTTCCTGCCTCCCTAAACTGGGCCTTATTTTGGGGGACTTCAACAGTCCTCATCTCCTGCACAGGTACTCAAGGCCACAAATGCCTAGATTTCCAAAACTTCCATAAACAGAAAAAAACCATAGAAATTATAGTTGATATTCTGGTGATTCATAATTTTCTTTTTTGTTTGTTTATTAAAGTTTTTTATTCACAGAACATATGAGTAATTTTTCTACATTGACCTTTGCAAAATTTTCTGTCCCAAATTTTTCCCTCCTTCCTCCCATCCCCTCCCCTAGATGGCAGGTAGTCTAATACATGTTAAAATATATGTTAAATATGTTAAATATATGATAAATCCAATATATGTATATATATATATACATATCTATACAGTTATCTTGCTGCTCAAGAAAAATTGGATCTAGAAAGAGGAAAAAAAAACCTAAGAAGGAAAACAAAATGCAAGCAAACATTCACAGAAAACGTTAAAATTCTATATTGTGGTCCACACTCAGTTCCCACAGGCCTCTCTTTGGATGTATATGACTATCTTCGTTGCTGAACAATAAAAACTGGTTTGAATCACCTCATTGTTGAAGAGAACCATGTCCATCAGAATTGATCATCATATAGCATTGTTGTTGCCATGTATAATGATCTCCTGGTTCTGCTCATTTCACTTAGCATCAGTTCATGTAAATCTTTCCAGGTCTCTCTGAAATCATCCTGCTGGTCATTTCTTACAGAACAATAATATTCATATACCAAAATTTATTTAGTCATTCTTCAATTGATGGGCATCCTTTCAGTTTCCAGTTTCTTGCCACTACAAAAAAGGCTGCCACAAACATTTTTGCACATGTGGGTCCCTTTCTCTCTTTTAAGATCTCTTTGGGATATAGGCCAGTAAAAACACTGCTGAGTCAAAGGGTATGCACAGTTTGATAACTTTTTGAGCATAATTCCAAATTGTTCTCCAGAATGGTTGGATCTGTTCACAGTTCCACCAACAATGTATCAGTGTCCCAGTTTTCCCACATCCCCTCCAACATTTGTCATTTTCTTTTTGTGTCATCTTAGCCAATCTGACAGGTGTGTAGTGGTATTTCAGAATTGTCTTAATTTGCATTTCTTTGATCAATAGTGATTTGCAGCACCTTTTCATATGACTAGAAATAGTTTCAATTTCTTCATCTGAAAATTATTTGTTCATATCCTTTGACCATTATCGATTGGAGAGTGGCTTGAATTCTTATAAATTTGAGTCAATCCTCTATATATTTTAGAAATGAAGCATTTATCATACCTTTTGAATGTAAAAATATTTTCCTAGTTTATTGCTTCCCTTCTAATCTTGTCTGCATTAGTTTTGTTTGTACAGAAACTTTTAAACTTGATATAGCCAAAATTATCTATTTTGTGATTAATAATGATCTCTATTTCTTCTTTGGTCACAAATTCCTGCCTCCTCCACAGATCTGAGAGGTAAACTATCCTATGTTTTTCTAATTTGTTTATAATATCATTCTTTATGTCTAAATCATGAATCCATTTCAACCTTATCTTGGTATATGGTGTTAGATGTTGGTCAATGCCTAGTTTCTTCCATACTAGTTTCCAATTTTCCCAGCAGTTTTTGTCAAATAGTGAGTTTTTGTCACAAAAGCTGAGGTCTTCAGGTTTATCAAACACTAGATTACTATAGTCATTGACTATTTTCTCCTGTGAACCTAACCTATTCCACTGATCAACTTCTCTGTTTCTTAGCCAGTATCAAATGGTTTTGATGACCGCTATTTTATAATATAGTTTTAGATCTGGTAGAGCTAGGACACCTTCATTTGCTTTTTTTTTCATTAATTCCCTTGAAATTTTGACCTTTTGTTCTTCCAGATGAATTTTGTTGTTATTTTTTCTAGGTCACTAAAATAATTTCTTGGGAGTTTGATTGGTATAGCACTAAATAAATAGATTAGTTTAGATAGTATTGTCATCTTTATTATATTCACTTGACCTATCCAAGAGCACTTGATATTTTCTCAACTGTTTAGATGTGACTTTATTTGTGTGGAAAGTGTTTTGTAGTTTTGCTTATATAGTTCTTGACTTTCCCTTGGCAGATATATTCCCAAATATTTTATACTATCGACAGTTATTTTAAATGGAATTTCTCTTTGTATTTCTTGCTGTTGAATTTTGTTAGTGATGTATGAAAATGCTGATGATTTATGTGGATTTATTTTGTATCCTGCAACTTTGCTAAAGTTATGGATTATTTCTAATAGTTTTTTAGTTGATTCTCTAAGGGAGTCATAATTTTCTACAAAGTCCTATATAATCTCAGACCTCATCAAATTTACAAAATCACATTGCAATTTAGACTCTACCTAGAAGATGAATGCATTTGGGAACTGTTAACAATCCCATTTTTATTGGAACTTCATTATCTGAATAACTTATTTAAAGAGCAAGGGTAGCAATGCTAAGGTCTCACATTTACCATTAGGTGGTTTAAACCTTCAGAACTCCTCTAGCAAGCTGCAAGGCTCCTTCTTTCTAGAACATTAGAACTCCAAACTGGGGAGTCTGGGATCAGTTAGGAGATGTCATGCCCTCCACACCAGCTCCCACAAGTTTCTAAAATTCATAGGTAATTCCCTCTTTCTGGCTAGAAATTTCCATTCTTGGATGAAGTTCACTGCTAGGAAACCAAAATCTCCTTCACCTACCAATTGGATAGTGATCAGGAACAAAGTCCTTACTCACAACTGTCCTCTCAGTTCATATTGGCACATAACTGCCTCTATCATGAGTTTCTACAGGAACTTGATCCAGCTGCTGCCTCCCCTTGATCTAGGAAACTCCATTGTAGGCCTGTGTTTTTAGAATATTTTGGCAGGAAAGCATGTAACTCGTATATGCTTCTGTCTCTAGGCAATCAGTTTCTCATAGGTAGAAATTATACAAATGTTCAAGCTTCCATCTATCTTGCTCCCACATCTCCACTTCCTTATATATTCATATACATTACTGTGTACCATAGGTACATTCTGCTAGTGTTGGTCTGTGTCCTTCTCAGGGAAACAAGTGAAAGGGACCCAAATGGTTGGGCAAGTCTGTTGCTCAGTTTTGTAGTTCTCACAAAAGGTAGCTTTTCTAAAAACAGACTTGTCCATTTTCCCAAATCATCTTACGGGATTCCCTCAGTCATTGGAAACAAATTAGGTAGTGACTTTCTCTTGCTAACAAGGTACTAAGAGAAACATTCATACTTTATATGATTGGAACAACTCTTCTGATCAACCCTTCTTTATACACAACATTCTGGGAAGGAATTACTTGAGGCTTGGATAGGATAAAACACTGAAAGTCTAGAACAGTATCAGGTTATTAAACTGGAAAACAAAGGATATAATGGGAGCTCTCAAGGAAAAATCTCAAATTTGTTATTATATATGTTCAGAAATTATAGAATTCTCAAGTCATTATTTAGGAAAGCATCTGTGGCTTTGTATGGCTCTAGTGCTTCTTTCCTTAATTCTGCAGAAAGAAAATTTGTCATTGTATTAATTATTCTGCAAAAAATTTCAATTAGCTGGGCACAATATCTCAATTAACCATCAGGCACTCTAAACAACTACCTGCTCAGGTCTGGTCAATTACTCTTGAGTTTCCTAAGAGACTGCCATTATCTCATCTGACCACTAGATGGTGATAAGCTTCCAAACACCTCTCCACCTCTCCAAGTGAAAATCAGCCTCAATAAGTGGTGACTCATTAGTAGTTTTGATTAACAATATAATAGGTCACATTTGAGTTTGATTCTAGGGCATGAAACAGTATATGGTTCAAAATACTAAAATATTAAATGTCCTTTCTCCCTACGTCAGAGCCTCTACTCTATGGTAGCCTCCAGTCTCTCAGGGCACATCTGAATATTTTCATTGGTTCTAAGATTTAGCAATAACATCAAGAAACTTTTATTAAGCATTGTGAAGCACTCAGAATACAAATACAAGCAGAAAGAAAGGCAGTCTTTGCTCTTGAGAAATTTACATTAAATAGGGCAGCACAAAATAAGAAAAGGAAGGGAACATTTTTAATTATTTATCCATTCAAGATTTTTTTCCCCAGTTAGATTCAAAACAAAAAATTGTTTTTACATTTGTTTTTAAGATTTTTTAGTTCTGGGTCTCTCCCTTTTCCCCACCCACAATTAAGAAACCACATGTGAAATCATGTAAAACATTCCTATAAAAGTTGTTATGAAAGAAAATCCAGATTTCCCACCCTAATGAAAACAAAAACTCTCAAGAAAAATTAAGTTAAAAAGAAAGATAAAGATAAAGAGACAATGCTTCAGTCTGTATTCAGACACAATCAGTTCCTTCTTTGGATATAGATAGAAGTTTTCATCATCAGAGTAGTTGTGGATGATTGCACTACTGAGAATAACAGTCATTAATAGCTTGTCATCCCAGAACATTGTTGTTACTTTGTATACAGTATGTTTCACTTTGTTCATGAAGGACTTTCCAGACTTTTTTTTTTCCTGACAGTATCCTATCATTTCCCAGAGAACAATAATAGTCTATCACAAATGCATACACAGTTTATTGAGCCATTTCCCAATTGATGGGCATTCCCTCAATTTCTATTTTTTTTTGTCCTGAGAAGAGAGCTGTTATGAATATATTTTATACATAAAAATCAATTTCCTTTTTCTGGTTTTTTTTTCTGATTCTCTTTTGGTATCCATATTCATTAGTAGTGGTGTTTTTTTTAGGTCAAAGGATATGCATGAATTTGCAGACCTTTGGGAACAGATCATATATTCTGATCATTTGTCAATTGGGGCATGGTTCTTATTTTTTATAAATTTGGCTTAGTTCCCTCCATATTTGAGAAATGAAGCCTTATCAGAGAAACTTGCTTAGAAATTTTTTTACAATTATTATTAATAAATGTATTTTCCCCTATTTATTCTCTTCTTTCACCCTGGTCCCCCTTTAAAGTATTTTGGGAGCAGCTAGGTGGTGCAGGGGCAGGTAGGTGGTACAGTGGATAGAGCACCAGCCCTGAAGTCAGGATGATCTGAGTTCAAATATGGCCTCAGACACTTAACACTTCCTAGCTGTGTGACCCTGAACAAGTCACTTAACCCAATTGCCTCATGAAAAAAAAAAGTATTTTGGGACTAACCACTCCTTCCCCCAATATGCCTTCTCTTCTACCACTCTCCCTCCCTTCTCATATCCCATTCCTGTCCTAATTTCCTGCAGGGTAAGATAGTTTTCTATAAACCTATTTAGTATGTATGTTATTTCCTATTTGAGTGAATTCTGATGAGAGTAAGGTTCACTCACTCATCCTTTTCTTCCTTTTTCCCTTTCATACCTGTGCCCTCTGGTTATATTCTCCTTGTAACTATCATGATGATGAGAACATTGTAATGAGTTCCAAGATACAAGGAGTTACAAGTATCCTTCCATGTAGGAATATAAACAGATAAACCCTTATTCAATCCCTTATGATATCACTTTCCTGATTAACTCCTTCTGCAGAGTCCTGTATTTAAAAATCAAAATTTTCATTTAGCTCTGGTATTTTCATAATGAATGCTTGAAAATCTTCTGTTTCATTGAATAGCCACCTTTTCCTCTGAAAGATTATACTCAGTTTTGCTGGGTAAGTGATTCTTGGTTGCAATTCTAGCTCCATTGCTTTTCGGAATATATTCCAAGCCCTCCAGTAGAAGCTGCTAAATCTAGTGTTATCCTGACTGTGACTCCACTATACTTGAATTGTTTCTGAATGCTTGCAATATTTTCGCCTTGATGTAGGAGTTCTGGAATTTGGCTATAATATTCTTGGGAGTTTTCATTTTGGGATCTCTTTTAGGGAGTGATAGGTGAATTTTTTCAATTTCTCTTTTATCCTCTGGTTCTAGAGTATCAGGATAGTTTTCCTTGATAATTTCTTGAAAGGTGATGTCCAGGTTCTTTTTTTTATTATGGCTTTCTGGTAGACCAGTAATTTTAAGTTATTTCTCCTGGATCTATTTTCCAGATTAGTTGTTTTTCCAATGAGACATTTCACATTTTTTCCATTTTTTCCTTTTTTTGTTTTGTTATATTGTATTTTGATTTCTCATAATGTCATCAGCTTCCATTTGCTCAATTCTATTTTTTAAGGAATGTTTTTCCTCAGTGAGCTTTTGTACAGCCTTTCCCAATTCATCAATTTTGTTTTGTTAAATCATTCTTCTCCTCATTACTTTTTTGTATTTCCTTTTATACCATTCTCAATTATTTTCCTAATTATTCCTCTATCTCTTGTCATTGATTTTCAAAATCCCTTTTGAACTCTCCTTTTAACTCTTTGTTAAAGTAGGTTCTGTTTCCAGGGTGAAGGGTGCATTGTCCTAAGCTTCAAAGGGTTTGTGTAACTGTTTTCAGAGATCCTTTTAGGAACCTCTTTTTTCAATGGAGCTGTTAGAAGTGTCCCTGCCTCAGTATAACTGTAAAATTTAGTTTTGCTTTGCTAATGGTAGGGCCACTGGAATTAGGGCCAGGGCTGTGCAGGTCTGGCCTGAACTGGTACTGCATATGAGACTCCCACCCCTTTGCCACAGACTCTCTCCATTGATCTTCCAAGTCCTCTCTAGTATCTCTAGGCAGAGAGATCCAGAAGCTTCCAGTACTGCTGCTGATTCAGAGGTCCCCATTTCTGTGATGCTAGGATTCAGGTCAGGGTTGGGACCAGGGTGGGGCCAGGCTGGGGCTGGTACTGAATCTGGGACCAGGCCAGGATTGCACTGATATGGCCTGCATTGGGACTGCATGCTGGACTCCCATTCTGGTGACAGAGACCTTTTATGTTGACTTTCTAAGTTGCCTTCAGCTGGAAAATGTTGTACACCATCTTTTTGGATGTTCTGATGCACTAAAATTTCTTAAGAGTCATTATTTAAAGGAATTTGGAGTAGTTTGAGGGAAAGGTTGGGTGAATTCCTGCCTTTACTTTGCCATTTTGGTTCCCTTGGGATCAAACATTTCTTAAGCACCGTGCCAGACATTGTGCTAAACATTTTACAAACATTCTTTCATTTGATCCTCACAACAATCCCTGGAAGATAAGTGCCATTTATTATTCCCATTTTGCAGTTGAGGAAATTGAAGCAAATAGAAGTTAAGTGACTTGCTCAGAGTCGCACTGATAGTAAGAATTTGAGGTTAGATTTTAATTTAGATCTTCCTGACTATGTATTTTGCTATCTAGCTACCTCAAGGTTCATAAAAGAGAGATGAAAAACAGAAGTTGGGGAGAGAGTTACATGACTGAATATTTGTGACATCTGGAGAGTGAAGAGTGTAGTCCACAGAGGAATGATATGGATAATTTGGACATTTTCCCCTAAAATGGAAGTTTGGGGAAACTAGCCAATCAGAGGAAGAAATCTCAAGAATGGAAATATAATTCCAGTATGAGACATCGAGGCGTGATGTAAACACCAAGGAAAAGGAGGCTTCTATGGATGTAATATTTAGTATTGCACCTGGAAAAGTAAACCAGTACAAGCATGCCTATTTGGAGACATTCCTGTTCAATTGCATTTTTTTAGCTGTCCTCCCATTTCCTTCCTAGATCTGGCTTTTCCTCGAAAAGTATCCTCCATCTCCCAACTCTGTGTCCCCTATATCTGAAACATTTATTCCCCTCTTCCTCCTCTTAGCTTCTTTTAAGATTCAGCTACAATCCCACCTTCAGCAAGAAAGCTTCCTTGGTCTTGTCCTTCCCTTAATATATTTCCTCTAAAATTATAGATGAGAAAACTGAGATTTAGAGAAGCTTAGTGACTTGTCCAAGTTTTATCAATCAATAAATAGCAAAATAAGAACATCAATCTGGGCCTTTCGACTCCAGATAGCCTGTTCTTTCTACTACACTCAATTGGCACCTGTCAATCAATAACATTTACAATGATTCTACTATGTGCTAGTCCCTCTGCAAACATCAGAAATACAAAAAGAAGTAAAAGACAATCCTTAATCTTAAGGAACTCACAATCTAATAGCTTACACTGAAGACCCAGGTCATCCAATATATAATCAACAGAGCTGGACCTCAAACTCAGGTCTTCTAACTCAATCCACAGCTCTTTTCACTGCTTCCTATAGACCCTTCCTTACCCTCACTGTCTTTTCTCCAGTCATCCCCTGGAGCTCTACAGTACTCTTTATATATTGACCTTAATAATTACCTATTCACCCTTCACCCACTAATCCTATAACAGAAAACCCTAACTCCTCAGTGTGATATTCAAAGCCCTAAGTAACTTAGATGCTTCTTTCTTGTTTTAGCCTAGAAACTGCTGGCTGGATGTCACATGTTTTGTCTTTTCTTAATTATAATTTATTTTTCTAAAGTTGGTAAACACCAATGCATACGAGCATTTTGATATACCATGAAGAGTGGGAAAATAGAATTGTGCATAAAACCATGAATCTTCATTACATGCAGTTTATTTTTTAAGTATATAATATATTTAGTACTTTAATTCTAAAACTATCCTAAATGTATTTCTCCCTGAATCTTCCTCTGCTTCCTTCTGTACATTTTAAAGTTTCATTGATGATTTTCTTTTTGTCATTATCATTCCTCCCTCTTTCCTCTTCA
Organism: Myrmecobius fasciatus; assembly: GCA_023553655.1. Lineage (NCBI taxonomy): Eukaryota > Metazoa > Chordata > Mammalia > Dasyuromorphia > Myrmecobiidae > Myrmecobius > Myrmecobius fasciatus. The sequence goes on along the minus strand of JAJPUD010003538.1, from coordinate 95,721 downwards.
ATTTTTCCCTTCAAAAGAAAGAAAACTTTCCCTTGTAATAAACAGACGTGCAAAATAAGTTCACTTATTGTCCAGTTCCACAAACGTGCCTTTCATTCCATATGGAATCTCTTTCAAGAAGTAGAAAACATTTCATCATCATTGCTCTAGAGTCATGATTAGGCTTTGCATTGATCACAGTTCTAAAGTCTTACAAAATTGTTTTTCTTTATAATTTTGAGTCATTGTTTAAATGACTGATCTCTTGTGCATGGTTTGCATGGTGTGCATGGTGTGCATGGTTTGGGATAAAGGTCCAAAAGAGATGTGCCTGTTCACAGATCTATCCAACCATTCATCTGTGTGCCTATTTTCCAATATTTCCTCAATAATTGTCATTTTTTTCTTTCTTGTAATCTTTGCCAATCTGATAGGTTGAATTGAAATTTACAGTTGCTTTAATTTATACTTCTCTAATGATTAGTATCTGAAGCACTTTTTCACATGGTTATTGATGACTGATTCTTCTTCTTTTGAGAATTGTTTATTTGTGTCATTTGGCCCTTTGCCTACCTATTATGTAATGACTCTTCTTACATATTTGAATCAGTCAACCAGAATTTATTAAACATCTACAATGAACCAGGCACTGGGACAATTACTAGAGATAGCAAAAAAAAAAAAAAACCCAAAATCCACTCCTTGTGCTTAAGGAGTTCACACTTTAATGAGGCAACATGCAAACAACTCATAAGATATATCTACCCTTAGATATATGTATATGTGTGTGGGTCTGTAGGTGGGTATGAACATATGTGTGTGTATGTATGTGTGTGTGTGTGTGTGTGTGTGTGTGTGTAAATATATTTGTGTTTAATTGTGGCCTGTTTGGGGAAATTAAATGGGGAAATGAAAAGAGAAGAAAAAAATAAAGTAAAAAGTACACAGCAGGGAGCAAAAGAATAATCTACCAGGGAGCAAAGGAAAAATGAACAGTCATGAATATAATTCTTTCTATTATTATATATGCTTTCTTGAAATGGAAATTTATTGTAATATATTTGAAATCCTCTCTGATGTTCTGCTGGGTACATGACAATGTTTTGTTTTGTTTTTTATTTTCCTTTTCTGTTTTTTCTTATTTTGTATTTAGTTCAATAAACAATTTTTTTTAAAAAGATACATATACTTTAAACTAGAGATAATCTCAGAATGAAGACAAAGTCTTCCCACATAAGGTGAAACTTTATCTGAGATTTGAAGGAAGCAAGGAGGCAAACATGTGGAAGAAAATGTTCTAGGCATGGAGGTCAGCTAATGAAAATGCTCAGCACTGGGAAAGGGAGTGTTTTCAAGAAATACTAAAGATGTTGGTATCACATTATAGATCATAGAATATGTGGGCAGGAGAAAGTTGTAATAAGATTAGGAGGGACCAAGTTATGAAAGGCTTTAAAAGCTAGAGAATTTCATATTTATGTTTGAAGATAATAGAGACCCATCAGAGTTGGGTTGGGTTGGGTTGGGGTTTTTAATGCAATAGGGATGATACGATCAACTCTTTATTTTCGGAAGATCAATTTAACATCTGAATGAAGGATGAATGAGAGTGAGAAAATACTTGAGGGAGGGAAACCAAAAGGCCAGTTATTGTAATAGTTCAAATGCAAAGCAATGAGGAGAGAAGGAGGGATATAGAAGAAATATTACAAAAATAAAAAGAACAAGATTTAGCAAACAATTGAATATGAGGTATAATAATAAATTAAAAGTTGAATATGAAACTTAGATTATAAGCCGGGTGACTGATGTCTTTAAGAATAATAGGAAAGCTAAAACAGGAGGGAAAGAGGAAGCAGAATAATGAGTTTGGTTTCCAACATGTTAATTTCAAATGTCTATAGCAAGGCTCTTTAAATTTCTTCCACTAGTGATTCTTTTTCACCTGAGAAAATTTTATACAACCCTGGGTATATAAGTATAGAAAATAGGTATATAAATCAAATATTTACTAATAATAAATCATAAAAAAATTATGATTTATTCTTTGGCATGCATATAATTTTGCTATCTATTAAAGATGAAAGAAAATTTGCATTTTTACATAGAGAATTGTCTTGGAATAGTTGATACTATTCTTCAGGAGGTAGGGAATATTCAGGAATTTTGTAATCATCAAAACTGAGAATACTACTTCATATAAATATGTAATACACAATGGCAGAATTATAGTTAGGGTCATTTCAGAAATTGTTGGAAATTTTGTCCTAATCCCAAGACAATTTTTTTTAGGAAACTCAAATTTTAAAGCTGTGGTGCTTAATAACTCAGCAAATTCTTCTTGCATTTTTAATGGAAGGTAGCTGGCATTTTTTATTGCAATTAAATATGGTTTATAAACCCAACTTAGTTTTTTTTAATCAAAATTTAAGGGAAATATTTCTGAAATTGTGTCTCCAGGTACTTCAGATGATCAATTATAACTCTTACAATTAAATCTTTGGGAAGTTTTTAATCAATTATAAAATCATATGTGTCCATAAATATTTCTTTTCTTTTTTTTTATTAAAACTTTTTATTTTCAAAACATATGTATGGGTAATTCTTCAACATTAACCCTTACAAAGCTTTCTGTTACAAATTTTTCCCCCCACTCCCCACCCCTCCCCTAGATGGCAGGATAGGCACTACATGTTAATTATGTTAAAATACTTGACAAATCGAATATATGTATACATATTTCCACACTTATCATTGTTGTGCAAGAAAAATTGTATCTACAAGAAAAAAATCAGAGAAAGGAAACACAATGCAAGCAAACATCAATAGAGAGCATGAAAATGTTATGTTGTGGTCTACATTTCACATCCCTCTCTCTGGGTGTATATGGCTTTCTTCACTGAACAACTGGAACTGGTTTGAAGCTTTTCATTGTTGAAGAGAGTCATGTCCATCAGAATTGATCATCATATAGTCTTGTTGCCATGTATAATGATCTTCTGGTTCTGTTCATTTCACTCAGCATCAGTCCATGCAAGTCTCTCCAGGCCTCTCTGAAATCATCCTGCTGGTCATTTCTCACAGAACAATAATATTCCATAACATTCATATACCACAATTTATTCAGCCATTCTCTAATTGATGGGCATCCATTCAGTTTCCAGCTTCTAGCCACTACAAAAAGGGCTGCCACAAACATTCTTACACATGTGGGGCCCTTCCCTTCCTTTATGGTTTCTTTGGGATATAAGCCCAATAGAAACACTGCTGGGTCAAAGGGTCTATAAATATTTCTAAGGAACCATTTTACATTCTATTCTTCCATATGATAACTTTTTAGTAAAATTTTTAATTTTATCTTTTAACATAAATGTTACAATTTTCCCCTTTAAATGACATTTCAATAATTAAACATTTTTTTAAAATAACTGACAAATAATACAGCTTTTAAAACCATAAATTTTTAAAAATATTTTTATTTTCTCCAGTTACATGTAAAACTTTTTTTACATTTGTTTTTAAATTTTTGAGTTCCAGATTCGCCCCTTTGTTCCCCACACTTTCTCCCTCCATTGAGAAGGCCCATGTGAAGTTGTACAAAATATTTCCATAAGTCATATCGCATTTGGAAGTTTTCTATTAGCAATAATCACACCTCACATAAACCTCATTGGCTACAATACTGCCACTGCACAAAGCTAATCATTAGTCATTATGAAAAAAATTAACAAAACTGGATTTCTGCTCAGTCAAAAATATAACAACTTCATTTTTCAATTTTAATCATCTGTTTAAATTTTGCCTTCTTGAAAGCCGCCTCTCCTAGGCATGCAGTAATAAGCTTTTGTATTTGGAATCCATGTCTTTGCAAAGATTTGAAAACAAATGACTGCTAAGGGCATGGTTTTTAGTGAAATTAATGATTTTGATAGTATTGAGAAGCACAACATCTAACTCTGGTGACATGTTTTGGCCACAAGTGTCTCCCAATGGACTGTATGCTCATTGCCATCAATGTTAATTTTTACTACAAGTTCTACATTCTCACCCATCATCGCTCCAACAATCTGTACAGACTCCAATGCAATTTTTCCACTGTAAGCCTTCCTTTGTGAAGTTTGACTTTAAGATATATATCTTTTCTTCTTGTGTGTCCTTCCAAAAGGTGACAAAAACAATAATTCTTCATGCATGTTTCCGTCATAAACTTATCTTACATAATGTAACAATTGTGTCATGTTAGAATATCAATTGTTTTGTCTAACTGAATTGCAAATTTTGAGCTATCTTTAAGTCTGGTAATAAGCTGCTGGAATTGGTCATTACTGATTTCAGAAATTCTTTTCTGAAGTATCATTTGATAAAGGAATTTTACAAATTCCATTCCTATACTTTTCCCCATGAACTATTTCTGACCTTTTAATAGCAATAGATAACACAAGATTTTTTCCTATTTCATAGGGCTTTTTAATTTTTGCAATTAAATAAGAAATTTCATAATGTGCTAGTAAATACTTTTTGTTGGCAGCAACACATTTCTCAAAACATTGTTTTTCTTTATTTGAATATTTTAAAAATCATTCAAAATATTTCTTTGGTTTATTGTAGTTTGCTGCATGCTTGGTATTAAGATGTTATTTTAGTTTGACTAGTTTCATGCTCTCTGCAGCCAAAACTTTGTACAAATTAAGCAAAGAGATTTTTCCACACCATCGTCATTATTAGAAGTGAATCTATATGGCAAAAATGATTCAATCTATTTTCTTTTTCTGCTCAATTTAGGTGTACTACAACCTGGTAGCAAAGACTCTGATACACTGTCATCAGTATTTTTACTTCTGTCTAAATTTAGCCACTTATTCATAACTGAATATTTTCTGCCCTAAAATATAAATAAATATTGCTAATAATTTCTCAAACAAATATGAGCTTTAGTTTATGCAATTACATTTGTTTGTGCTTAATTTTAAAAAATTGATGTTAAATATTTTTACCATGTTTAACATGTATTGGATTACTTCCATCTAAGAGAGAGGGTGGAAGGAGGGGAGGAAATTTGGAACACAAGGTTTTGCAAGGATCAGTGGTGAAAAATTATCCTTGCATATGTTTTGAAAATAAAAAGCTTCAATTAAAGAAAAAAGTTGATGTTCACACTTATATATAGATAGGTGGAGAAATATTATTAAAGGGCTTTTGTCTTTATTTGGAGCAATTAAACACTTGTGTTTCTGTAAAAGAAGAATTTAGAATTTTTTAAATGAAACATTCTAATACAATGCAATCCAAAAATATACTAATTTGATACATGCTAAGGAATGACAGTAGGAAAAATTAAGTCTTTATTTTCCATAATTGAACTGCTATCTTCCTATAAGAGTAGAAAACTTTGTATGTACAGTAAAAATACTGCAATTCATAATATACAATAGTCTCAAATCTGAGCTAAGGTGTTTCTGGTAGAGTTTGTTGGCATTGTGTGACATGACAGCATGCACAGTGCAAAGTGCACACCCTGTGTGTTCAGAACCAAAAATGCAATGCAGTTGTATGATGCAAGAACAGATAGTGCTGCCAGAAATACCTTAGATTTATTATGCATTTGATTTTGAATTAATTTTTGGTCATTGAGCATTCAGAAACTTTTTACTGATGTCAGTTTTTTTTCCAAACACCACATGACCGTATATGGGATCGCAACCCATAATTTAAGAAGCTTTGGTCTATAGGACATCCAGTTCAATATGTTTAATAGGCATTTGGAAATGAAAGATTGGTGGTTGAGAGAGAAGTTGGGGCTATACCAGTAGATCTGAGTAGCGATCTGAAAATCATCTGCATAGGGAAAACAATTGAAATCATGGGATCTGATAAGATCAACAAGTAAAATAATAAATAGAGAAAAGAGGGCCTATGATAGAGCTCTGGGGGACTCCCACAAATAGTGAATATAAAATGGATGGGGATCCAGCAAAGGAGACCATAAAAAAGGGATCAGATAGTTAGGAACTGGAAGAAAATGGAATCTAAAAACCTAGAGATGGGAGAATATCTTTGGAGGAAAGGATGAACCACAGTGTTGAAGGCTACAGAGAAGTCAAGAAGAATGAGGATTAAGAACAGACTAATAAAATTAGTAGTTAAGATGTCATTGATAACTTTGGAGAGAGCAGTTTGGATTGAACAATAATGTCAGAAGCCATACTGCAAAGATTTAAGAAGAGACTAAAAGAAGTGGAGGCATCTATTTAGATGAAATTCTTAAAAAGTTTAGCTGCAAAAAGGAGAGAAATAGGATTATAACTAGTGATGATGGAAGTAGTGGAGTTGGGAAGCAGTCATTAGACATGATTATCAGACCTTTATTAGACACATTTACTGCAAAGATTTTTCTCTCATTTAACTGTTTCCTTTCTGATTCTAATTACATTTTGTTTGTGCAGGAGCTCTTCAATTTTATATAATTAAAACCATCCATTTTATCTCATGTAAACCTCTCACTCTCTTTGTTGCTAAGAACTATTTTATCCATATTTGTTAAAATATGTCTCCTTCTGGGGGTGTAGCCAAGATGGCAGAATAAAGGCAGGGACTCGTTAAGCCCCTCCAAATTCCTTTAAATAATAACTTTAAACAAATTTTAGAGCATCAGAATGTGCAAAAAGATGGAGTGTAACCATTTCCCAGCCAAAGGCAACTTACAAGGTCAGCAGGAAAGATCTGTGGCACTGAGATGGAAGCCCAGCATGCAGTCCTGGAACAGATGGCCCTAGAGCAACCCAGGCCTGGGCCCAGTGCAGGTTTCATTAAAGCAGGAATGGACCTTTGGGCATCTGAATCTCTCAGACCAGAGACACCAAAGGTGACCTGGTAGTAGGCAGGAAAAATTGTCAGTAGAGTGAGAGGGCCTTGGGAAACCAACAAACTAGCACTGTAAGGGAGATGGTGGTGGTGGCAGCTTCTGGAGGCTTCAGCTCATAGTACATCTCTTTAATAGCACTGAAAAAGGACTTTGTCACTTTAACACACTAAAATTTACAGCCACAATGGAGCAGGGACCTTCCTCACAGTTCCAGGGCAGAAAAAAGTACTTTTGATGAGGTCCTTAGAAAGACTTCTGAAAACAGCTGAGATCTTAGTCTTAATCTAGTTTCTTCAAGAATCCTCCTGTTTCCCAAATAGTTTTTTCATACCATGGCTCCTTGCCCAGTAGTTAAAGTTTGGGAGTTTATCAAATATGATCCTATTATATTCATTTGCTTCTGGGTTTTCCAAATTCCAAGTAAGATCTTTTCTTCTTTTTCTTTTTAATCAAATAATTTTCATGATTATTGCTTTGTAGTTTGAAATGTAGTTCTATTTTCCTTCCATTATATTTTTTTCATTATTTTCCTTTGAGAGATTCTCAAACATTTAGAGAACTCTATTAAAATGTACTAGTGAATTGATTAGAGAAATGCAAATTAAAACAATTCGGAGGTACCACCTCATACCTTTCAGATTGGCTATGAAGACAGGAAAATTTAATAATAAATGTTGGAGGGAATGTGGGAAAACTGTTGGTGGAGCTGTAAAATGATCCAACCATTCTGGAGAACAATTTGGAACTATGCCCAAAAGGTTATAAAAATGTACATATCCTTTGATCAGCAGTGCCACAACTTGATCTGTGTCCCAAAGAAATCCTAAAAGAGGGGGAAAGACCCCACATGTACAAAAATGTTTGTAGCAGCTCTTTTTGTGGTGGCAAAGAATTGGAAAATGAGTAGATGCCCATCATTTGGGGAATGTCTGAATAAATTATGGTATATGAAAGTAATGGAATATTATTCTATTAAAATGATGAACAACCTGATTTTAGAAAGGCCTGGAAAGATTTACATGAGCAGATGCTGAGCAAAACAAACATATTGTGCAATCAACTTTGACAGACTTGGTTCTTTTCAGTGGTTTCAATAAACTTTGGATAGAAAATCCACATGCAGAAAGGGAACTTTGGAGGCTGAATGTAAATCAACACCTAGTATATTGACTTTTCTTTCTTTTTTCTTTTTTTTCTTTTGTGGTTTTTCCCTTTTCTTCTGATTTTTCTCTTTCAACATGATTCATAAAGAAATGTTTTAATAAATGAATGTGCATGATTAACCAAAAAAATTTACATGTAATTGGGGAAAATAAAAAAAATTAAGAAAAAAATGTACTAATGATAATGAATACTTCTCTATTTTACCCCTAGTTTCACTGGAAAGGCCTTTATCATTTCTTTATTATATAAAATGCTGGCTCCTGATTATATATAAATGCTATTTATATTAAGGAAAGATTCATTTATGTCATAATTTCTAATTTCTAATGTTTTTAACAAAAGTTAATGTTATATTTTATCAAAATAAAAAAATATTCTTTTGATATATATAATTATATGATTTGGGGTATTTTGTTGTTAATAACACCAGCCATATTTCTGAGCACAATGACTAAGAAAAAAGTGAAGTGGAAGTTTTGTCATCCACTTTCCAGACCATGGTTGCCAATCTTCTAATCCAGGGTGAAGGGAAAAGACAACTTGTAAAAGAGTGATATACTGGTTGAGTGGTCATCGATGGTATACTAATAAAAGAGGAAGTTCAGAAGCCAGAAATAGCAGTAGTGTGACCATATCTGAGTTCAGAACAAAGTGCCACTTCTAATTTCACCCGGTCTGCAGAGGAATAATCAAGTCATGAATCTCAGATAAAAGGGGAGCCTATAATTCTAACAAGAGTTTTTCAGCTAGCAGAATCTAATGGCAATCTACTCTTACTCAGACCCAAACCTCCAGTCAGCAACTTGCACAGCTCAGATCAGGAGGCAGCAATCATATTTTGTCCTGGATCAGATCCCTTTGAGAGCACTGAAAGCTTTCAAGTCCTCATTCTGTCCCTGAGATCTTAGAATAATGCAACACTAATCATCCCAAAAAAGTAACAAATAGGATCAGCCCAGATTTTTCCTTCAGAAGATCCATGGACCTGAGTCTTTCCATGGTCTGAAATCAGGAAGTAGGCTGTAAAAACTGTGGGGGACCTATCACAAAGAGTTTTTATGATGAAATATGCAAGACACACCAAAAAGAAGGGATTGACTAAAACATTTATAAGCAAAGCCTCAGAAAGTGAAAAAAAATGAATAAGAAACAAAAATTATGTAAAAAGAATTGGAAAGAAAATCAATTGCTTGGTACATACCATACAAAATCTTCCCTGAGTACTAAAATCCCCCCAAATTGGGATGAAATGAAAAGATGAGAATGAAAAGAGGAAAAGAGAGAGTAAGGGGAAGAGGAATATATTGGGGTAGAGGAGGGAAAGGAAAGGAAGATTAGGAAAAATTATTTCCTATGATCAGAGTGAACAAATAGACATCAAGGGGAGGGGAAAGGGTGCAGTTTACACTTGAACCTCACTCTCATCTGAACTTCAGGTCATAAAAAGGGAAGAATATATGTATTTACAGGAGTGTATGCAGAAATATATTTCTTTTTTACCAATAGTATTTTATTTTTCCAAATACATGCAAAGATTTTCAACATTCATCTTTGCAAAATCTTGCGTTTCAAATTTTTCTCCATTCCTCTCCTGTCTCTCTCTCCAAGAGAGCAAGCAATCTGATATAGGTTAAACACACACAATTCTTCCAAACATATTTCCATATTCATCATGCTGCTCAAGAAAAATCAGATCAAAAAGGACAAAACCACCAAAAAACCCCAAAGAAACAAATAACAACAAAAAAAGTGAAAATACTACCCTATGATCTACATTCAATCTCCATAAATTGTCTCTCTGGATGTAGATGACATTTTCCATCACAAGATTATTATTACTTCCCTAAGTTCATGTAAGACTCAGAAATATATTTTACCCAATAAGGAAATAGGAAAGAAAAGACAAATAGGCGAGAGAGGAATTAGAGGGAGGGCAGAATGAGAGAAATATATGTGTATTATGTATCCATAAACAAATATATCTTGTTAATACATAATCATTTGCATCTTGCCTCATTTATGAAACTTGAGTTGTTTTTTGACTTTGTATCCTCAGGACTAAGCACAGTGCCTGGTATATAATAGGTGTTTGATATATACTAGTTGACATTCTTTTGTGTAGTAGTAAGGCTGAAAAATATTATTCCCTTTTAGATTTACCAGATTCTTGCCAGTCATCAAGGTCTCAAACCAGATTCTCCCAGTGGATGTGGCTTGAGTCAGGTTAAGGGCTGATCAGGGAAAAGCCCAGGACCCTCGCTGTTCAGAGAGGCAGAAACACAGTGCTCATTAGTGAGATGGGAGGAACCTCCAATCTGTAAAAGCAGAGATACTCTGGATAAGAATAGCTTTGTCCCAGATAAGGACAGCATTGACAGTGTGACAGGAAACTTTTACTTTCTTAAATAGAATTAGTATACTAGAGATTGATTACCAGGAAAACAGTTTTCAAAACAAAGATTCTTTGTGCTAGACAAAAATAGACTTTTAAAATTAGTTTTCACTGTATAAATGAGTAGACACTCAAAATAAGTGTTGATTTTTTCCCCCTTTGATGTGTATGTGTGAGGAAGTCTGCTAGGTTAAGGAAGTGTTCAGTCTTAACAGAATTAGTCATTTTTAAAAGAAAGGAAAGTTTTTTAATGACCCCCAAAACCCTTCAATCTCTGCTATTACTGCAACTTTATTTTGTATTTGATAATTTCTGACTTGAATATACATCTTTTTGTCTTCTCTTTGTTTTGGAGATGAAATATTTTTTAGTCTTGGGGAAAGGAAGGATTTATTTAAGAAGAAGGGAGTGGGGAAGGGGAGACAAAAGTTTCTTCCATTGTAGAAATATTTGGGGAGAAAAACCATACATTTTAGCAGTATAAGTGTGATTTGCCTAAACATATGGTCCAATCTAAGTGATTTGGCAGAATTGAGTCTTTACTAAATGTGTAGTGTGTGTGTGTGTGTGTATGTGTGTGTGTGTGTGTGTGTGTGTGTGTGTAGGGGGAGAGAGAGAGAGAGAGAGAGAGAGAGAGAGAGAGAGAGAGAGAGAG
>JAJPUD010003538.1:35760-66685 GCA_023553655.1 Myrmecobius fasciatus | reverse complement strand
CAATTAATTCCAATACTATATAAATTGTTTGAAATTTAGGAGGAATCCCACCCAATTCCTTCTATGATACAGATATGGTGCTGGCTAAACCAGGAAGAGCCAAACAGAGAAAGAAAATTAGACCAATCTCCCTAATGAATATTGATGCAAAAAATTTAAATAAAAATTAGCAAAGAAATTACAACAACTTTTCAGCAGGATAATAAACCAAGACCAAGTGGGATTTATTCCAAAAATGCAGGGCTAATTCAATATTAGGAAAACTATTGGCGTAATTTACCATACCAAACCAAAATTAACAGAAATTATATGATAATCTTAATAGATGCCAAAAGCAGCTTTTGACAAAATACAGCAGCAATTTTTATTATAAACTCTGGAGAGCATGGTAATAAATGAAGTTTTATTTAAAATGCTAAGCTATATCTATAAAACCATCAGCAAGAATCATATGTAATGAGAATATACTAGAAAGCATTCCCAATAAGGTGAGGGGTAAAACAAGTTTGCCCAATATCACCATTACCATTCAATATTTTATTAGAAACATTAGTTTTAAAAATAAGAAAAAGAAATTGAAGGAATTAAAGTATGTAATGAAAAAACTAAATTATCATTTCTTGCAAATGATATGATGGTATACTTAGAGAATCCTAGAGAATCAACTGAAAACCTAATAGAAACAATTAACAACTTTAGCAAAGTTGCAGAATATAAAATAAAACCACATAAATCATTGGCATTTTCATATGTTATTAACAAAGTCTAGCAGCAAGGGGTAGAAAGAGAAATCCCATTTAAAATAACTGCAGATAATATAAAATATTTGGTAGTCTACCTGCCAAGACAAAGCCAAGAACTATATGGACACAATTATAAAACACTTCACAAAAATAAAATTAAAAATAAACAATTGGAAGAATATCAAGTGTCCATGGGTAGACCAAGCTAGTATAATAAAATTACAATTCTACCTAAATTAATCTACTTATTCAGTATCATACCAACCGAACTGCCAAGAAATTACTCTGTAGAGCTAGAAAAAATAATAACAAAATTCATCTGGAAAAATAAAAGGTGAAGAATTTCAAGGGAATTTTAAAAATGCAAATGAAGGTGGCCTAAAACCATATTATAAAGCAGTTATCATCAAAACCATCTGGTACTACCTAGGAAATATAATAAGGGATTAGTGGAGTTGATTAGGTCCACAAGACACCATAGTCATTGACTATGGTAATCTAATGTTTGATAAATCCAAAGACTCCAGGTCCTGGGATAAGACCTCCCTATTTTTTGGAGAGGAAAAAGACAAAAGAACTAAATGCATTTTTAGTTATAATTAAATTATTAAATAAATGAAAGATCTTTGAGACCAAAAATAAAACAAAAACAAACAAACAAACAAAAAAAAGAACTCACTATTTAACAAAAATTGTTGGGAAAATTGGGAAATAATGTGGCAGAAACTGAGCATTGACCAATACCTCACACCCTGTGCCAAGATAAGGTTGAAATGGGTTAATAATTTAGACAAAAAAGTTGGTACTGTAATAAGATAAAGAGAACAAGGGATAGTCTGTCTCTCAGATCGATGGAAGAGAAAGGAATTTGTGGCCAAAAAAAACAACTAAAGAACATTATGAAATACAAAATGGATAATTCTGATTGTATTAAATTAAGAGGGATTTGTATAAATAAAATCAATGTAAACAAGATTAAAAATGAAGCAGAAAAGTGTGTGTGTGGGGGGGTTTATATCCAATGTTTCTCATAAAGACCTCATTTCTAAAATATATAAAGAATTGACTAAAATTTATAAGAATACAAGGTATTCCCCAATTAATAGTCAAAGAATATGAACAGATAATTTTCAAAGAAATTAAAGCTATTTCTAGTCATATAAAAATGCTCTAAATCACTATTGATTAGAGAAATGCAAATTAAAGCAATTCTGAAATACCACTTTACAACTCTCAGATTGGCTAAAATGATAGGAAAAGATAAGGAGGGGATGTGGGAAAACCAAGGCAATAATGGATTGTTGGTGGGATTTTGAACTGATCCAGTCATTCTGGAGAGCAATTTGGAACTATGTCCAAAGGGCTATCAAACTGTTCTTACCCTTTGATCCAGCAGTGTGTCTACTGGGTCTATATCCCAAAGAGATCATAAAAAAATGGAAAAGGATTCATATGTACAAAAATGTTTGTAGTAGTCCCTTTTTGTAGTGGCAAGGACCTGGAAACTGAATGAATACCCATCAATTGGGGAATGACTAAATAAGCTATGATATATAAATGTAACGGGATATTATTGTTCTATAAAAAATTACGAACAAACTGATTTTAGTAAGGCCTGGAAAAACTGTATGAACTGATGCTGAGTGAAACGAGCAAAGCCAAGAGAACATTGTACACAGCAACAACAAGATTATGTGATGATCAACTGTGATGGACCTGGCTCTTTTCTTTTTTTTTTTAATAATAATAGTTTTTTTTTATTTTTAAAATATATACAAGGATAGTTTTCAACATTCATCCTTGTAAAACCTTATGTTTCAATTTTTTCTTCCTCCCTCCTCACCTTCCCCCTCTCCTAGACAGCAAGTAATTCAATATATGTTAAACACATACAATTCTTCTATATATATTTCCACAATTATTCTTCTGCACAAGAAAAATCAGATCAAAATGGGGGAAAAAATGAGAAAGAAACAAACAAGTAACAACAACAACAAAAAGGTGAAAAACTATGTTGTGGTCCACATTCAGTCCCCATAGTCTCTCTCCGGATGCCATCTGGATCTCTCTTTCACAAGTCTATTGGAGTGGCCTAAATCACCTCATTGAAAAGATGTGTGTACATGTAAGTTATGTACCTACTCCCCTCCCCCAACCTGACTATATGTTTCTCAAAGGCAGAAATATTCAGGTGGATTCTGCTTACTCTTCCAGGTAAAAAGACAAAATATTAAATGGGATTGCCCCCATTTATATTCTTTTGGTTTATATTCAATTGGTTAGGAGAAAGTGAAAAGATAACAAGGTAATAAGAACAAATAGAATCATGGATTTAGAGTTGGATGGGGCCTTAGAATCAATTCAATAAACATCAAGTAAGGGTCAACTACATTCTCGGCACTGTACTAAAAACTGGAAATCCCAAAACATAAAAAGTCCTTGCCTTCAAGGAGTTTACAATCTAATGAGGGGAGACTATATGCAAATAAAGATATGCAAAGCAAACTATAGACAAGATAAATAGGAAATAAAAGAGGAAAAGCATTGGAATTAAAAGGGATTAGGAGAGATTTCCTGTAGAAAGTGGGATTGTAAAGGGCAACTAGTCAAATGCTTTTATTTTGCAGTTGAGGAAACTGAGGCCCACATAGGTCAAAAGAAGTAACTGAGAGAGCCAATAAATGAACCTAGCTCCTCCCATTCTAAGCCCAGTTACCTGTTTTCCTCAAAGAATAATTCTCTTGTTTGGGCATCTATAGGCATTTTTTTTTGGCCTGGAAGAAAGCATAAACCCACATCATGGAGTGTGACCAGTCTGTATATCTACAGTCCAGTCATTAATTCCCAACAGACTCATTAATGAATGGGTGAATTAGTGAATGATGCTTGTATGGGTGTATATAGTCACACATGGGAAAAATAGAGAATCACCCTAAATATTCATTCAGGATCTAAAAACATAGGACTTGGAGAGGTATTATGGTAGAAGTTGTAATCAAACACTTGATAAAATATTTACTCTTTGTCAAGCCCTGTGCTGGGTCCTAGAAATATAAAGACAAAAGTGAAAAAAAAAAAAAAATAAAAAAAAAAAAAAAAAAAAAAAGCTCAGTCCTCCAAGGACTTTGCAACCTGGAAAGAATAGACATTAACTCCATGTATGTGTAACAATTAAATTCCAAGCAGGATCCAATGAGCTTGGGTTTGGTGCCTTCTCTCTTTCCATTAAGGAATCTCTGCTCTAGAACTACCCACATGGACCAGGTTGGGTCCCAGTAGAGTCTGACCACCTAAAAGGAGCTCAGTCTCTGACTTTCTTTACCCCTATTTTTGAGCCACAGGAAAAATCACTTAAACTTTAAATTTTGACTAATCTCATGGGTTTCTTCAAAGAATAGTAGAAATATATCTAAATTGCAATATAAAACAGCTATTTTTTCCTTTGCATAAAAGAAAATCAAATAACAAAAACTCACAAACTCTCATTTAATAACAATAGTAATAACTTTAAGAATAGCAGTGATAACTACCATTATATTTTTCCAAGATGTTGAAATTTAAAGTCATTGAAACATAAAACAGTTTATGGGATTACTTAATCAGCATTTCACATTTCACCTCAGCTCTGCACCCTCCAAACATTTCCTTCCAAGTCCATATGTTCTAGCAAGCCAGATTTGGGGTTGGGCTCATCTGTGAACTTATGGTTACCTCCCTTGAGAACAACTACAGTGGATAAGAGAGACAGAGTCTTCCACATAACTTGAAGACTTAGGGTTTCTGGATCTCTAGAACTTATAAGGTAGCTTCCAAGACTGGAAAAGTCAAGACTGATGCTTGATCACCCACTCTCAGGAAAAGAAAGACAAAACAAAAAAGACTCTGAGAAGTTCAAATATGAACTCTGTTTGAGCTACCATGTAGGAGCCATCATCAAGCTGACTTAATAGAGAAAACCACCTCTTCCTCACCAGAGAGTATGCTGGTAAATATTTAACAATCAGCTGGGGTGGGGAGAATGTATACAGGTCACACTTTTAAGTTAAATTCTCTATCACTCTCTCATGTTTAGATAATTAGCAAAGCAATAAGTCAAGCTCCAATTTAAAGTGTGCACCTTTAACAATAAGCTCTCTCTATTCAAGCATTTAATAAATGCTCTTTTCTTGATTGACTACAAGGGATAATTTAGTCCAATATGGTATAGTGGAAGGAGTACAAGCTTGGGAGTCAGAGATTTTGGAGTTCAAATCCAAAATGTTTACTGCTTGTTTGGCTTTGGCCAAATCAGTTCGTTTCCTTGGACTTCATTTGTAAAATCAAGGAGTTAAGACTAGATCTAGAAAGAGAAGGTCTCTTTTGAATCTAGATTCTCTAATTTTATATTAAATACTTGCTTCTCCTCCCCTCTTTAAGAATTTAGTCACTCTAGGAAATGTGACTAAAGCAATTTCTTAAGTTCTAAGCGATTAGAGAATGCAATAAAGCTTTATCTGGATCAGTTCATGAACTTTGAACAGCCCAGATAGTTTCAGCCTTCCGAGTCTTACCAACTTCTGTCTCATAAATGTGTATTCCTTTTCTTTTCCTCTAATTAAGCACCTACTATGTGCCCGGAGATACAAAGAAAGGCAAAAGACAATCCTGGATCTCAAGGAGTTAACAATATAACAAGGATGACAATTTGCAAACAAGGGTACAAGCACAAACTATAGGCAAGATACATTGGATAAATCAATGTCACTAGCATTAAGAGGCATTGTGAAAGACTTCTGTAGAAGGTGGGATTTTAGCAGCTAAACAAAACTTGTTGCTCATAGCAAAAGCATTCAATTCATGAGATGCTTATTAGGTGAATCTGCTGCTCAGCTTAGCATCTCATCTGGATGCTCACTGCTTTGATACATCCCTATGAGCTTTAGTCTGCTATTGTAAAATCTTGGCAATCTCCAAGCACTTGGCTGAGAACATCTCCATCTGTTGGTAGAATAAAGAAAGACTGACCCTGTAATGCCTAAAGATCTTGGAAGCTGACTTAGTTTCTTCAGGAAAAACAGGAGGAGTCTCTATGCAAGCAGCTAAAAGGCGACAGTTATACTTTCTATTGAGCATATTAGTGTTATCTTGCTTTGCAGCATATTGAACATATTTTTAATTGTTATATTATTTTGCAGCATATTTTTCTGGTGATGTTATGTTTTTCTATATATGTTAACATGTCAGGTTATGCATTCATTACAGCATTATCTACATATACTATGTCTACATTCAATCTATACATTCAGTCCCTTTATGCAACTCAGGTCATCAGTTCATAGGATCATAGATTTCAAGCTGAGGGAGCCCTTAGAAGTATATAATTCCCCTTATTTTACAGATATGTTGCTCTGTGTTTAGTATTGCACTGAAATCTGTCAGTTTAATCTACACATTATTTATATATATATGTATATATATATATATTATTGATGATGTGCAAAGTGTTGTTTGTCACTTGTACTCATGCAAGATGCATGCAATATTTCTTTGTTTTAAATTTTCTATTGATATCTTTTGCTCTCACATAACCTTTATTTTCTAAAATATTCCCTATTCCTGCAACCACCTCTTATATCAAAAGAATAAAAGGAAGGGGAGGACAGGAGGGAAAGAGGAAGGAAGAGAAAGAGGGAATGAAGAGGGAGTAAAGAGAGACTGGGAAGGGAGGAGAAAGGGAGAAAGGGGAAGGGAGAGGGAAGGAGAAAGAAGAAGGGAGGAAGAGAGGTGAAGAAAGAGAGAAGAAAGGCAGAGGAAAGAGAGAGAAAGAGAGAGAGACATACAGACAGACACAGAGAAGGGAGACAGAGAGAAAGAAAGACAGACAGAGAGAGAGAGAGGGAGAGAGAGAGAGAGAGAGAGAGAGAGAGAGAGAGAGAAAGCATTTCAATAATATCAAAGAACACACTTCCCCATGTTGACAATGTTTGCATTGTCCAATAGTCATAGTCTCTGATCTATGTTAAGGCAGAAGGAAATTGAATTCTCAATCTCTTTTTCGGGAACAAGTTTAGTCATTGTTATTATTATATGCTGTTTTGTTTCTATTGTTGTTCTTTCTCTTTACATGGTTATAATTGGTGTGTGTGTGTGTGTGTGTGTGTGTGTGTGTGTGTGTGTGTGTGTGTGTGTTTCCCGGCACTACAGTGCAATGCAATCTGATATGAATACCATGTACTTAGTCCCTACATATTCACCATACATTGGGATGATTTCCTGCAATGAGGTGATGTCAATTGTTGTCACATGAAGGATGAAAGAGTAGGTGACACAATAAATAAGGAGCTGTTCTCAGAGTTAGGAATAACTGGATTCAAGTTTGACTTCCCTCACATCCTGGCTGACAGCTCATTTAACTTCTCAGTAAATGTCCCCAGGCAATAGATTTCAGAGTAGGTTCTGATTTGCATTGGTAGAACTTCCTCTCAAGGATTTGGTCACTGATGAAATCACATAACCATTTTTTAAATTAACTTTCAAGTGCATTTTATGTAATTTGATGGTAAGGAAAAAAAATTATTGGACAGAGAATATAAGAATAGAATGGTGATTTTTGTTGGTTTTTCTTTCTCTCTCTTTTTTTTTGATTATCCAAAATATAGCACTAAAATCAAAGGGAGGGAAAGAAGGTTGTTACTGAAAGCTTTGCAATAAAAGCAAAAATGTGGGCCAAAAGAGTGGAAGACATTGACTACCTCCTTGACTGAGTTTATTGGGCAGCTAGATGATACAGTGGATAGAGTACTGGGTGTGGATTTGGGCAGACCTAAATTCAAATCCGGCCTCAGACACTTATATAGCTGAATGACTCTGCTCAAGTCACTTGATTTCTACCTGCTTTGGTTTCCCTATTTATAAAATGGGGATCCTAATTGCAGTCATTAATATCTGACACATACTAAGTGCAATATAAATAGGGCTTTTTGTTGTCCAATTCTTCTTACCTCATAGGCTACAATGCATCAAATTCTATCCTCTACTATCTCCCAAAGTCTGTTGACTTTGTCCATGATACTATCTATCTATTTCATCCTCTCTCTACCATCCTCTTCTCCTTTTGCCCTCAAGTTTCCCCAACATCAGGGTCTTTTCCAGGGAGTTCTGTCTTCTCATTATGTGGCCAAAATATTTTTGTACAGCTTCAGAGCTGTACTATTTGACCTTCTAGTGAATAGTCTAAATTAATTTCTTTAAGTAATGACTGATTTGATTTCCTTGTTGTCCAAGGGTCTCCCCAAAATTTTCCCCACCACTTCAATTCAAAAGTGTTGGTTTTACAGCACTCAGCTTTCCTTATAGTCCAGTTCTCACAGCCATACATTGCAATAGGAAAAACCATACCTCTGACTGTACAATCCTTCATCAGCAAAGTGACACCTGTGTTTTTAGCATGTTGTCCATATTTGCCTGAGTTTTCCTTCCTAGGAGAAAGTGTCTTAATTTCATGACTGCAATGATTTTTGAGCCCAAGAATATAAAATGTGACACTACTTCCATTTCTTCTATCTCTGTTTTCCTAGAAGTGATGGGATTAGTTATAAAATCTTGGGCTTGAAAGGAGGGGAGTTAATAATAATCTTTAAGTCAGGTTCGACACTCTCTTCTTTAATCCTCAAGAGGCTTCTTAATTCTTCTTCATTTTCTGCCACCAGAATGGTATCATCTTAATATCTGAGACTGTTGACATTTCTCCTAGAAACCTTAATTCCAAGCTTAAGGTGACAAGAGACAGTCTTGTAATACTCTTTCCCAATCCTAAACTTATCAGTTGTCCCACTGGTTGCTTCTTGGCCCATATACAGGTTCCTCCGGAGAAAAATAAGATGATCTGGTAATCTCATCTCTTTGAGGACTTGCCACATT
The DNA here is from genome assembly GCA_023553655.1 of Myrmecobius fasciatus. Classification (NCBI taxonomy): domain Eukaryota; kingdom Metazoa; phylum Chordata; class Mammalia; order Dasyuromorphia; family Myrmecobiidae; genus Myrmecobius; species Myrmecobius fasciatus. Next base: position 58,043 of record JAJPUD010003538.1, on the reverse strand, counting down.
CTTTTGTGCTCCACATAGTCAAAGGCTTTTGTGGAATCAATAGAGCAGACATAGGTGTTAACTCCCCATCATTTCCATATTGTACTATGTCTATTTTTACATGTAATGTTCCCTTGATATCTCTAATTTTCTAAAAGAGATCTCTTGTCTTTTCTATTCTGTTGTTTTTCTTTTATCTCCTTGTTAATCTCTGGAATTCTTCATTCAGTTGGTTATTTCTTTCCCCTTTTCTTTTACCTTTCCCTTTCCTTCTTTCCTGAATTGTAAAGTTCCATCAATCATTTTATTATATTGTTCTTCTTTTTTCCTTGGATTTTTTTTTGTTGCTGCTTCATGTTCAATATTGTGAGCTTTTATCCATAGCTCTTCAAAGACTCTATCTACCAGTTATAATCCTTAAATTTATTCATCACTTCCACTTAATCTTTATAAGGTATGTTATTTGGATTATACTTACAAGGTCTGATGATTCCCTCCCTTCTTCAATTTTAAATTTTATAAAATCTAAATTTTATAAAAATCTAAATATTACAGTACTAGGTCTTGTTTTAACTGACTATATAGATCTATCATTTTGGATGCAAAGTATATAATCAATCTGACTAATAATGAAAAATAATATTATACTATTATAATAATAATCAATTATTAACATGTGGGCTATCTTTTCCTCTTACTTTTTGTCAATATTCCACTCCTGAAAAAAAGTCAGTCTTTCAAGGGCATGACCTAGTAATATGAGTACTCCTACCCCCTAAGATATGTGTCTGTTAACATTTTAGACCAAATGGAATATTGGCTTTTGTTTACTCTGCAAACAGGAGACATACGGAACTGGTCAGTGTTATCCAGAGAGATTTCTATGTCCTTGGTTCTTTCATTAGAGTTTGGGGAGACCTGGCTCATGAAGGAGAAACCACACCAGAAAGAACCTTGATCAGTGTGCTAGAGGAAGCTCCTACCACACAACCAGACCACATTCTCAGTTGACCTCCCCTCATCAATGAAGAATCTGGAGGAGTTGAGAGCTTTTAGCCTATCTCCTTATTTAATATTCACCAGTCAAGATGTTTTCTCTTGTCAAGTGAGTTCCCAGTAATTTGCTGTCAAGAAGACAGATCTGTATTTATACTGGTGAGAGATCTCCCTTAGCATCTTTGGCGAGAGGAAGAGAGAGAAAGAGCACTGGCAATCAATTTACCAATTATTGGCCAGTCTAATTAATAAATTAGCTTTTGATATCAGGAAATTTTGTCTCTAGGAATTTTATTTGTGACATTTTGATACTGACCATCTGGGATCTCCATCCACAACTGTCTTTTGTGTGTTGTAAAAGTGTTTGTTATAAATAATGAGTTACTTTCAAAACTTTACTCACCCCTGCTCTGCTTCATTTTGTACTCCAAGGTCAAGCTTGTTTGTTATTCCAATTATCTTTTGATTTCATACTTTAGCATTCTAATCCCCTATGATGGATCTGACATCTCTATGTGTTTATGTATTATTTCTAGAAGATGTTGTAAATCTTTATAGATCGGATTAACTCTGACCTCTTTGGCATCAATGGTTGGAGCATAGACTTGTATTTCCATGATAATGAATCGTTTTCCTTGTATTAGAAAAGATAATCTGCTATTTTGGAGATTATATTCCAGTATTACTTTTCTCTTTCTGTTATTGACTAAGAGGGCTATTCATTTTCTTCTAAGGTATTCTTGCCCACAGAGCTATATATAGTGACCCTCTGAATGAATAATTTCATCGATCCCCAAGATATCATTGTTTAATTTTTCCATTTCCTGTTTGACCACATCCAATTTATCTTAGTTCATAGATCTTACATTTCAGCTCTTATGCAATATTGATCTTCATAGCATCAGACTTTTCTTTTATCACCAGGCATCCACAGCTAAGCTACCTTTTAGCTTTGGTACATTTGTTTCATTAGTGCTAGAGCTAGTCTTCCACTCTTCCCCTATAGCATGTTCAACACCTTCTAGCCTGAGAGTCTCCTCTTTTGGTATTATATCTTTTATCATTTTAATATTTTTTGTGGAGTTTTCCTGGCAAAGATACTGAAGTAGTTTGCCATTTCCTTCTTCACTGAATCAGCGTTTGTCAGAATTATCCACTATGACATGTTCATCTTGGGTAATACTGCATGGGACAGGTAATAGTCCCCTCCACCACAAGTAAACTACTATTATTTGTTCTTATTCAAATTCACTTGTGGTTTAAGTCAAAGAAGAGATCAGGAACTTTAAATTCTAAATCAGATAGTTACCTGATACAATAGCATAGATTTCCATTCCATATTTGAGAAATTAAAAGAAAAATATTAATCTCAGTCTAAATGTACCCTGCCTGGCTTTGTTCATCAGCCTCTTGTCTGGATGTGGTGACTTATAAATTCTACTTATAACCAAATATCTGTCGGCCTTTCCTTATTAAAGATGCCTTATTATCTGCTTTATTTTAGGAGACAGGAATTGAAATGACCATCAGATGATTCTGAGAAATGAAGCCCAAGATCTGATAATAAGGAGCAATATTCATCAGTAATCATGAGATAAGTGGACAAAATACTCAAAGGAAAACAGAGAGAGAAAAAAAATTACAAAGAAAAACATCCTAATTTTGCAAGGCAACATCACATCTCTATAGAACTAAAGGTATAAGCTGCCATAGCTGAGAAAGTAGAGCCAAAATGGCAGAATATAGGCAGCAACTCAGCTGAACTCTCACAACATTCCCCTCCAAACAACTTTAAAATAATACCTCAAATTGAACCTGGGAGCAGTAAAGCCAGCAAAGGATGATGATGAGACATATTTTTTAGTCCAAGACAACATAGGAGGTCAGTAGGAGAGCTCAATGATACCAAGATGGGAGCTGTCCTAGAGTACTGTATAAGTGATGGCAATACCAGCAGCAGATTCTAAAAGTAGCTTTGCGAGATCTGGATCTTCCATCCAAAGATGGAAAGTGGGACAGGTCAGACAACTGGTCAAACAGAGATTATAGGAGATCCTTTGCTGACACTGTGTGCAAGAAATTGTTGGATTCCCCATATGCAGTTACAGGTTGCAGTTCCATAATGAAAAGCAGAACTAGAGCAAGGGTTCTTGCAACTAGCAGTTCAGGGCCAAGAGAGCAATAGCACTTGAAGTTGTAGGAGAGCAAGGAGCCTGATCACAGTTCCAGGGTCAATAAAAGTGCTAAAACTTGTAGGCACAGGGGAGCAAGGTCCTTTCCTGAGTAATGACAAGAGCACAGGCCAGGAAATCAGTGACCCTGTTTCTCTTTGAGTCACATTACCTTGAAAACATCAAAAACTAGTTCAGAAAACAGCAGTATGAAAAACCTGAAGCTATGGACCACTAGTGCCACCTCCACCCCAGAAGCAGAGTCCAACTTTTACAGAAAGTTCAAAGTCAAGAAATAAGCTAGAAAAATGAGCAAACAACACCAAAAAAAAAAAAAAAGAACCTGACCATAAAATTCTGTGTGACAGGGAAGATCAAGACACAAACTTAGAAGACATTGATATCAAAATAGCTATAAGCAAAGCCTCAAAGCAAAAAAAAAAAAAAAAAGTAAAAGCCTTCCCCCCCCCAAAAAAAAAGAATTCTTGGAAAAGATCAAAAAGGATTTTAAAAATCAAATAAGAAAAGTAGAGAGAAATTTTGGATAGAAATGAGAGTGACACAAGATAAATATTAAAGGCCAGTCAACAGCTTGGGGAATAAGGCATAAAAAATATTGAAGATAATAACACCTTCAAAAACAGAATTGGTTAAATAGTAAAAAGAGGCACAAAAATTCACCGAAGAAAAGAACTTCTTAAAAAAGCAGAAATGGGTTTTTAAGTAGTTTTTTAAAAGTAGAATTAATCGTTTACCTCTCAGACCTGTGGAGATGGAATAAATTTATGTCCAAAGAAGAACTGGAACTCTTAATTGAAAACCAGATAGATAACTTTGACTATATTAAGTTAAAAAGTTTTTGTACAAACAAAATCAATGCAGACAAGATTAGGAGGGAAGTAATAAATTGGGAAATCATCTTTACATTCAAGGGTTCTGATAAAGGTCTCATCTCTAAAATATATAGAGAATTGTCTCATATTTATAAAAATTCAAGCCATTCTCCAATCAATAAATGGTCAAAGGATATGAACAGACAATTTTCAGAGGATGAAATTAAAACTATTTATAGTCATATGAAAAGGTGCTCCAAATCACTGTTGATCAGAGAAATGCAAATCAAGACAACCCTGAGGTACCACTTCACACCTGTCAGATTGGCTAAAATGACAGGAAAAGTTAATGATCAATGTTGGAGGGGTTGTGGGAGGGCTGGGACACTGATGCATTGTTGGTGGAGCTGTGAACGGATACAGCCATTCTGGAGAACAATTTGGAGCTATGCTCAAAAAGTTATCAAACTGTGCATACCCTTTGACCCAGCAGCATTTCTATTGGGCTTATATCCCAAAGAAATCATAAAGGAAGGAAAAGGCCCCACATGTGCAAGAATGTTTGTGGCAGCCCTTTTTGTAGTGGCTAGAAACTGGAAATTGAATAGATGCCCTTCAATTGGAGAATGGCTGAATAAATTACGGTATATGAATATTATGGAATATTATTGTTCTATAAGAAATGACCAGCAAGACGATTTCAGAGAGGCCTGGAGAGACTTACATGAACTGATGCTGAGTGAAATGAGCAGAACCAGGAGATCATTATACACGGCAACAACAGTACTATATGACGATCAATTCTGATGGACATGGCTCTCTTCAACAATGAAATGTTTCAAACCACCTCCAATTGTTCACTGAAGAAAGCCATATACACCCAGAGAGAGGGATGTGAAATGTGGACCACAACATAACATTCTCATACTCCTTGATTGATGTTTGCTTACATTGTGTTTCCTTTATCTGATATATCATTTGTGTAGATAAGATTTTTCTTGCACAACAATGATGTTTGGAAATATGTATACATATATTCGATTTGCCAATATTTTAACATAATTAACATGTAGTGGATATCCTGCCATCTAGGGGAGGGGTGGGGAGTTGGGGGGAAAAATTTGTAACGGAAAGCTATGTAAGGGTTATTGTTGAAGAATTACCCACACATATGTTATGCAAATAAAATAAAATTTAAAAAAAAAGTAGAATTAATCAATTTGGATCTAATAAGCCCATGGGACATCAAAAAACAAAATAAAAAAGAATGAAAAGAAAAAAACAGAAGAAAATGTGAAATATTTCATCAGGCATTGTTGGTGGAGCTGTGAACGGATACAGCCATTCTGGAGAGCAATTTGGAATTTGGCTAATGTTGAAGAATTACCCATACATGTTATGCAAATAAAATTTTAAAAAAAGAAATATTTCATCAGAAAAACAATTGATCTGAAAAGCAGATTGAGGAGAAATAACTAAAGAATCAATTTACTACATGAAATATATAATATTTAAAATCATATTTTGAGAAATTATCAAGGAAAACTGCTCCAGTATTTTAGAACCAGAGGATAAGATCAAAATTGAAAGAATCCACTGATCACCTCCTGAAAGAGATCCCAAAATGAAAACTTTCAGCAACATCATAGCCAATTCTAAAACTCCCAGATCAAGAAGAAAATACATCAAGCAGCCAGAAAGAAATAATTTAAATAACAGGAAGCTATAATTGGATCACACAAGATTTAGAAGCTTTCATACTAAAAGAGTCAATGGCTTAGAGTATGATATTCCAGAGGAGCTAAGATTATAACCAAGAATAACCTACCTGGCGAAATAAGATCCTTCAGGGAAAAAAAAATACGTATTTAGTGAAATCAATGACTTTCAAGCATTCCTGATGAAATAACCAAAGCTGAATAAAAATTTTGACTTTCAAATACAAGACTTGAGAGAAGCATAAAAAGGTAGACATGAAAGAGAAATCATAAAAGATTCAATAATGCTAAACTGTTTACAATTCTACATGGGATGATGATAAAACTAAGAACTTAATTATTGGGGTAGTTAGAAAGTGTATACATTGAGAAAGGGCATGGGTATAGTTGACTTTGATAGGATGATGACATAAAAAAATGAGGATTGAAAAAGAGATGCATTGGGGAAAGTGGGATGGAAGAGGAATAATTAGGAAAAACTATCTCACATAAAAGAGGCATGCAAGGAAGAACTTTTACTGTGAAGGGAGAAAAATGAGGTGGGGTGGTAGGTGAAAAGATTAATCTTGTGCTTTTTTTATTGATATTACTTACAATTGATTTTGTCCTTTAACTGTTTTTGTCCTTTAATTGTTTAAGTCACAGTTCTTTGGCTCTGAACTTGATTCAGAGATTCAGCTGACCTGGAAGGAGTTAAGTTTAAATATCCAACTCTCCTGATAATCAAGAAGCTCTTTTTGCATCAAAGAATTTAATTGACCTTAGAGAATGTGTGTGGAAAAAAAAGGGGAGTCAGGTTTTTTGCCACCAAGCTAATATTCAAGGATGTCTAGTTTGCTGTTCAAAAGTCTACATTGCTACCTTGCACTTGAACTTAAACAATGAGCATTTCTTAGTCTCATGAGAGAAGGGAGAATCACTGGAATCAAACTTCCAACCAAACATGGTGTTCCCTGATCCTCTGCTCTTTAACCCATTATGTTGCCCTTAATTCCATGGTGTTACCTACCCTGTTCTGTTCTTTGTTCTATACTCCTCAAAACCTACATACGGGGAATTATTCTTTTGCTTGAGGCCTTTGGCACAAATAGAAGTCTTTGATCCATTTATTGATAAGTACTACACTTCTGCTAAAAATGTGATCTTGCACAGAAATATGCCTCAGTTTACCCTTTTGTTAAAATTCAATCACATGTGCTATGCTTAAACCTTACTCTCATTGGAATTGTTTCAAAGAAGTAATAACATACACAATCAATTGTATGTAGAAATATAATCTTACCCAACACAGAAGTCAGTGGGGAATGAAATAAGAGAAAGGAGAGAAGTGATAAAAGTGAGAATTGATTACAGGAGAGACTTCTGAGGAGGGTCAAAGAGGAAGGTAGAGAGAAAGGGAAAGGAAAGAGAGAAACAAAGACAGAGACAGACAGAGAGAAAGAAAGATAAAAAGGGTGGAAACAGGATAAAGAAAACGTTGTATTCATAACTGTGAATGTGAATAACTCATGAATAAAATGGAAACAGCAGAATGGATTGGAAATCAGAATCCAACAATATTATTTACAAGAAATGTACTTGAAACAGAGAGACATGTAGGGGACTGGAGCAGAATGTATTATGCTTAGATAAAAAAGGCAGGAGTAGCAATTAGCTATATTTTGCTAAATGGTACCATAGACAATGAAATAATATTTATATTAAACACCTATATCAAGCACACATGCACCAAATGATGTAGAATTCAAATTTTTAAAGAAAAAGTTAAATGAGTTACAAAAGGAAATAGACAGTAAAACTCTATTAGTGGAAAACTTCAACTTTCTCCTCTCAGAACTAGATAAATCTAACAAAAAAATAAACAAAATAAAATAAAGAAGAAAATAGTTTAGGAGAGGAATACATTTTTAGAAAAAATAGATATGATAGATCTCTAAAAATTTGAAAGGAAATAAAAAGAAATATGCCTTTTCCTCAGCTATGCATAGCATCTTCATAAAAACTGATCATGTAATGAAGAAAAGCAAATATATTAAATATATTCTTTTCAGATCATAATGCAATAAAAATAATATTCAAAAAAGGCCATGGAAATATAAATTAAATATTGATTGGAACCTAAATAATCTAATCCTCAAGAATAAGTGGGTGAAGAAGCAAATTAGAGAAATGATTAATAATAGTGCATCATTCCTGAAGTCAGGAAGAACTGTGTTCAAATTTGACCTCAGAAACTTAATACTTCCTAGTTGTGTGACCCTGGACAAGTCACTTAACCCCAATTGCCTCAGCAAAAAATAATAATATTAATAATTTCATTAAAGAGAATACTAACAATGAGACATTACCAAAATTTATGACATGCAGCAAAAGAAGTATTTATGGAGAAATTTATTCCTCTAAATATTTCGCATCAGTAAAATAGAGAAAATTGAAGATCAATGAATTGGGCATGCTATTTAAAAACTAGAAAAAAAGAACAAATTAAAAATCCCCAATTAAACACCAAATTGTAAATCCTCAAAATCAAAGGAAATTTAATGAAAATTGAAAGTAAAACCACTAAACTAATAAAGAAAATTAATAAAAAAAACCAATAAAATACACATACCAATATTAAAAATGAAAAGACACCATTAATGAAGAAATTAAAGCAATTATGAAAAGCTATTTTATCAATTTATATACTAATAAATCATTAATCCAAGTGAAATGAATAAATTTTCAAAAAAAGTATATATTTCCCAGAGCCAAAATAGAGAAGGAAAACTATACACCAGTTTCCCTGATGAATAAGGATGCAAAAATTCGAAATAAAATACTGGCAAGGACATCATAGCAATATATCATAAAGATCAAATACTATGACTAAGTGGAGCAAGTTTCTCTGATAAAGTCCTCATTTCTCAAATATGTGGGGAACTGAGTCAAATTTATGAGACTACAAGACATTCCCCAAATGGTCAAGGAATATGAAATTTTCAGAAGAAGAAATCAAAACTATCTATAGTCATATGAAAAAATTTACATGATAAATATGTAAATATGTTTAGAAGAATTACACATGTTTAACCTGTATTAGACTGCTTGTTCTCTAGGGAGGAGGGGAGAGGAAGGGAGAAAATTTTGGAGCATAAGATTTTGTAGGGGTGAATGTTGAAGACTCTCTTTGCATATATTTTGGAAAAAAAATTGAAAAAAGCTATTTTTATTTTTAAAAAAGAAAAAATGTTTTAAATCACTATTGAATAGAGAAACTAAAATTAAAACAACTCTGAGGTACCACCTCACATCTATCAGATTGGCTAATACGACAGAGAAGGTAAATGACAAATATTGAAAGTGATGTGGAAAAATTGGGACAGTAATATAGTGTTGGTAAACTGATAGACACACACATCCACACAGACCTCCCCATGAGGATCAAATCGAATGATATTTGTAAAGTACTTTGCAAATCTTAAATAAATGCGGACTATGCTGATTACTAATACTATTTTTATCATCTCATCCATATAGAAGTGATCTGGTTCAGGCTCAGCCATTCCTCTTGTGGTGACCTGATACCCCCTAGTGTCATAGGAGAGAATTGCAGTATCCTAAACCAGAATTTGTGAAAGGTTGGGTCCTTGGTCTATCTATCTCCCAGCTTCTTAAACTTTGGTACCCAATCCCATATAAGAGTCTCACAACTGAATGTGGGGATTATGAATGTATGGTTTATTATCAATAAATATTTGATTTGTATATTTATATATCTGAGGTCACATAAAAATTCCTCCATTAAAAAGGGATCATGTGTGGGAAAAAAAGGTTAAGAAGCACTTGAGCACTATCCTACCATTTCTGGTAAAAATCTCTACAGATTCTCTAACCGGTCCTTCTTGGAAACTTCCAGTGACCAAGAACTTTTCATTCATGAGACAACCCCCATAGCTTACAGAGATATCAGGGTGTCATTTACACAAAAATAGGTTGGGAATCAGAGACTCAGCTGAGTTCAATTTCTGGCTCTATTATGAATTCTGTGATGTTTAACCATATTGTTTTTTTTTGAAATTCAGTTTTTCATTAGTAAAATGAGGATAATAATAGTTGTTCTACATAATTCCCAAGAGTGTTGTGACAAAAATGCTTCATGAACAAATTCTTGGAGTCATGCATGAGGAACAGCAGGGAGACCAGTTAACCAAATGTCAATATCTGGAGAGGAATAAAGTGAATAAAGACAGCAAACACGGGAGAGGATCAGCTTGAGAAGGGCTTTAAATACCAAGCAGAAGATTATTTTTGATTCTCAAGGTAATGAGATGTGACTGGTGTTTAATGAGTAGACAAATGGAGTGATAAGGTTAGTCTGTACTTTTTAGGGAACCAGGAGCAGCCCAATATAAAGAAGTCATTCTTAATAGAGACAAAATCTGCCTCCCAGTAACTGTCAGTATTCTACATAGGAAAAAACACTGGGTTTAGAATCAGAGATTAAACCGATAATTTCATTGATTTGTTTGTTTGTCCTTTGTTTTCAAAGAGTGCCAGTGACATCACAGAGAAATATCTTGACTTGGGAATAATTTAATTTAAGCAAGGCAGTGTTGCACAAAATCATCAGTCTCACTCTCTCTCCAAAGTCATTTACAAACAATGGCAGGACAAAAACAAATCAACTGGGAATAGGCGAGGATGCAAGGAATGACCTTGGTTCTTTGATGTCTGAATCAGCTCTAAGTATTCCACAGCATCTACTTTATTGGAACAAATTGTTCTCATTTTTACATACTGCTCTGCCTGCTTGGGGTGGACATTCCCCCTAATTTACCAATAGATTTGAGACCTGTCAGTTATCCTTAACCTAGTTTAGCTCATCTGCTGAGATTTTACCAGGGTACAAGTTATCCTTTCTTGGAGCCACAAATGGAAGTTGGGACAAGTGTATAAGTGGATGAGGTGCCCTGAAAAGGGCTCAGCAAGTTCTCACACTGGAGGAGCTAGTCCTTCCTAAACACCTCATATACCTCACTGGTTTAGTGAACTCCCAAATAAGGGAATTCCCCCATATCATAAAAATAGTCACTTTATAACTCATAGTTTTTAGGCACTAAAAGGTTGCCTAAGGCTCTAAGAAGTTGTTCATCAGCTAGCAAACATTTATTGAAAATTTGTTACATTCCAGGCACTGTACTTAGTGCTGGAAATTCAAAAGAAGGGGGGGAAATCACAATTCCTGCTCTCAAGGGGCTCGCATTCTAATGGGGGAAGATATAAATATATATACATACACATACACATAAACATACATGCATACATATGTATGTGTGTATATATATGCATATATACATATATATGTATATGCATAAATGTGTATATGTTATACACAGAGAGAAAAAGGGGAGAGAGAAAGAGAGAGAAGGAAGGAGAAAGAGAAAGGGGGAAAGTGAGAGAGAGGGGGCAGAGAGAAAGAGAAAGAGAGAGAGGGGGATAAAGGAGGGAAGGAAGGAGGAAAGGAGAAAGGAAGGAGGAAAAGCTAATCTTCAAAGGAAAGTTCTGAAATCAAATATGGTGAGAAAAGTCTCCTGGAGAAGGTGGGATTTGATATGTCTTAAGGGAAGCTAGGAGGCAGAGACAAGGAAAGACAATAATCTAAGTATTGAAGATCAGTCAATACAAATTCTTGGAGTCATGCATGAGGAACAGCAGGGAGACAAGTATAGCCAAATGGCAATGTCTGGAGAAGAATAAAGTGAATAGAGACAGCAAATGTGGGAAAGGACCTTCTTGTGAAGGGCTTTAAATACCAAGCACAAGATTGTTTTTGATTCTTAAGGTAATGAGATGTGACTGGTATTTAATGAGTAGACAAATGGTGTGATAAAGTCAGTCTGTACTTTTTAGGAAAACAGTTGGACATCTGAGTAGAAAATGAATTGGGATGGAAAGAGATCTGAGAGACACCAATAAGAAAGGCTATTGAAATATTCTCAGTAGGGAGTGACAAGGGAGGGAGGTATATGTATGTATGTGTACATACATCTGCATGTGTCTGTATTGAATAATATCATGAAGGCAGAAACAAGACTTGCTAGTAAATCAAATTTGCAGGGCCCAGGAATCCAGTCTGAGCCAGGAATCCAGGATGACACCAAAATTCAAACCTAGGTGACTGGGAACATAGTGTTACCCGAGCGAGTAATAGAAAAGTTTGAAAGAGGGGAGCATTTGGATGGGAGAGTAAATGAGCTCTGTTAAGTTGAATTTAAGTTGCCTAAGGGACATCTAGTTGGAGACCTCCAAGAGGCAATTGATGCAAGAGTAAAGTTTTGGAGATTAGGGCTAGATTTATAGGTCTCAGTAACATTCACACAGAAATAACAGTTGGACTTGGTGTCATCATCAAATGAGATAGGGAAAAGATAGGAGGAGTCAGATTCGTAGTCTTGGGAGACACTAATCATAATGGAAGCAAAATGGATGGATAGTAAAGACCAAAGACTGATTAAGTAGGAACAGATTGAGTAGAGTCATAAAAAACCTAAAAAGCAGAGGGTATCCAGGAAGAGAATGTTACTGACAGAGTTAAAGATGCCAAGAGATCAAGGATGAGGACTGAGAAAAAGCCATTAGATTAGACAAATAGAAGATCACTGGCTTCAGTTAAATGGTTGGATTGAAAGGCAGATAGCAGAGGGTTTGGAAGTGAGAGGAGAGAACTGAAAGTATCAAATATGGAAAGCTTTCTCAAGGAATTCAATCAGGGAAGGAGGAGGGAATATTTAGAATGATGACTAGTGGTGATGGTTGGATCAAGTATGAGTGCTTTTTTTATTTTAAGGGTAGGGGAGACATGGGTATGTTTGGGGTTATTAAGGAAGGAACCAGCATATGTGTTAAGCTTGAAGATTGGAGTGGGGATGATAGTGGAGACAATCTGCCAAATAAGACAAAGGGAATGAGATCAGAGGTGAATGTTAAGGGGTTTGATTTAGGAGAAGGGTCATATCTTAATTGAAACAATGGTAAAGGAAGAGGTAGATGTTGGGGTAGGATATATGAATGATATGAGAAGAGGAAGGAAAAGGAGGAGTTATCAGTGAAAAACTTCCTGAGTGAATCTGTGTCTGTATGTGTGTGAGAGAGAGACAGAGACAAAGACAGAGACAAAGAGAGACAGAGACAACGACAAAGATAAAAAGAGACAGAAAAGACAGAGGCAGAGAGACAGAGATTGAGAAACAGAAAGAAAAAGGATGACAGAGACAGAAAGAGACATGGAAAAAGGAGCTGAAAGGATTCACAAAGAATACCATTGGAGTCTTGAGAAGGGATGAAAAAAATTTGGAATGGCCACTAACATAATGAATAACATAGTAATTAATTAAAAGTGGGAGTATAAAAGGATTGTCTTTCTGTAAAGAGGGCTCAGTTGAGATTATGAAGCAGAAAATTTGTAGTGGATCCAATAAACAAGATTTAGAGATTAAAGTAATTTGTCCAAAATCAAGTAGTCAATCTCATTCAGAAGGAGGATTTGAATCCAGATCTTCATCAAGCTGCTTTCAAGTTTATAGGCAGAGGAGCAAGATTCAAAAACTGACTCTGCTGCTAACAAACTTCTATAAAAAGCCTTTCCCAGGCCTTAATTTTAATGTCTTCCATCTGAGAGTATTCCATATTTACCTATCTAGATCTCCTTTCTATATCATCATTTGCATGTTTCCTATACATAAAATTATAAACTTCTTGAAAGCAAGATCTGGGTTTTATTTTTGTTTTTTGTTGTGTTTTGTTTGGTTTGGTTTGGTTTGGTTGTTTTTTTCTTTTGCCTTGTTTTGTATCCTCATAGCTTAGTCTAGTGCCTAGTCCATCATAGGTTAATAAAAAAAAAAAGGTAGCTGACTGATTTCCTGTGTCATTTTAAACAAATCATTTCATCTCCCTGGGTCTCAACTTCCATATATATATAAAATTGAAGACATTAAATTTGATGGCCTGTAAGTTTCCCTTAAGTTCTAGATATATGATCCTATGATATAAAGTGTCTTAATCCCACTGAATCTCAGGTTCTTCATTTGTAAAATGAAGGAATTGAATAAAATGACCTTGAAGTTGCTTGTAGCTCTAAATCTGTGAATCTAAATCTGAATTCTACTACAGGTTCTGCTTAGGGGTCAGAAGAAATATAAGCGGATAGTGGCTGATCAATTTGATAAGTTCTCCAATCACCTTTGGAGTAGACAGTTTCTGGACTCACTACCCCAGAATCAGACCACAATATCTTCCTTGTGGAGTTCTAGGATTAGTCCTACTAAGTTCAGGACCAAATGAGACATCAATGTTGAATGAGTCCTCTACTCAGATATTGGGTCTTAAGGTTCCTCTGTTTTCTGTAAAGGGGATCTATAAGCTTCTTTCTCTCCCTCCCTCTCCTTCTCTATCTCATTCCCTTTCTCTTTCCCTCCCTTCCCCCCTCCCCCTCTTTCTCTCTTTCTCTCTCTGTCTTAATCTCTGTCTCTGCCTCTTTCTCTTCCTCCCTTTCCCTCTCTTTCTCATTCTTCCCTTCTCTCTTCTACTTTTCTCTCTTTCTCTCCCTCCCTCCCTTCATCTCTATCTCTGTCTTTCTGTCTCTGTCTCTCTGTGTGTATATATCTTTCTGTCTCTTTCTGTCTCTCTGTCTCTCCCTCTCTCTACTTTCTTCTTCTCTCTTACCCTTCCTTGGATTGTTTAAGTACCTACTATGTACAAATAAAACACTTAAGTGGTACAATGGAGAGAGTGCCAAATCTGGAGTCAGAATTCTCATCTTCCTGAGTTCAAATCTGGCCTCAGACACTTATCAGCTGTGTGATCCTTGGCAAGTCACTCAACTTTCTTTGCTTCAGTTTCCTCATTTGTCAAATGAGCTGGAGAAGAAAATGGCAAATCATTCCAGTATCTTTGCCAAGAAAACTCCAAATAGGGTCATGAAGAGTCAGACACAATTGAAACAATTTGAACAACAATAACAAACTATGCTAGACACAAAAAAGAAAAAAGCAATTTCTGGCTCTTGAAGTTTATCCTATAGTAGAGAAATTAAGGACATTAACAAATAATTGTACTAAACTATACACTGGTGTAATTATGGATCTCCTTTTATTGTCCTACTTCCATTCCCTTCCCATACCCCATGAAAAATAATTGTCTTTGTTAAGTAAGAAAATTTGTTAGTTAAGAGAACTTTTTGATTAACTCAATCAAACAAAAGTAAGTGTAAATAGGGCCTGTAAATCCTCAAATCAAGGAAAATCATGATTACTGAAAGACTTGGCCACTGTTTTGCAGAACTTATATAAAAAGGAGGAACTATTTCAGAATCATAGAAATTCCAAGTTTCTGAAACTGGAGAGGAAAATACTTAGAGAGCCAAGAGGCAGCCAATGAAAGAGAAAAGATCAAACTGTAGCAAAGATGTGAGCCCTGAGGAAGGGTCATAGAAGCTGCAGGCAAATTGATGTCACCAGTTGTATCCATCTACTCAAGAATGAAGGGAGTCTTAAAGAAAAAGGCATGTCTTTGCCCCAGATTCCTCACCTGGTACCTGATTACTCAAAGACACTTTCGTATATTCTATTGCTTCATTAGCCAAAATGTGAATTTTGCCTCAACCATAATGAGTCCATGGGGTTAACTATATATATACATATATATATACACAAAATATATGTAGCCAAAATTAGAAGGAAAGCAGGGAACTGGAAAGGGAAGAGGGTATTTATAGCAAGTTTCTCTTATAAAAGTCTCATTTTAAATACATATGTGTGTATATGGAAATGAGTCAAATTCATAAAAACTAAGATATTCCTCAACTGATATGAACAGGGAGTTTTCATAAAAAATAAAGGTATTACTAATCATTAAAATGCTCTAAATCACTAATAATTATAGAAATGAAAACTAAAAAGAATCTAAGATACTATTCCACATCTATCGGATTGGCTAACATGACAGAAAAAGAAAGTAACAAAAGCTAGAGGGTATATGGAAAATTAGGTACACTAATGCACTATTGGTGGAGCTGAGAACCAGTGCAACAATTCTGGGGAACAATTTGGAATGATGTCCAAAGGCCTGTAAAACCGTGCATATCCTTTGACCTAGCAATTCTACTGCTAGGTCTATAATCCAGAAATAAAAAAAGAAGGAAAATGGCCCATATGGACAAAAATATTTATAGCAGAGGTTTTTTTTTGTTTTTGTTTTTGTTTTTTGTTTTTTGTTTTTTTGTTTTTTGTTGGTTTTTTTTTTTTTGCAGAGGCAAAGAATTGGAAACTGAAGGGATGCCATTCAATTTTAGAATAACTGAACAAACTGTGATGAGATACCATTGTGCTTTACGAAATAACAAGCAGGATGATTTCAGAAAAACCTGGAAAGTCTTATATGAACTAATGCAAAGTGAATTGAGTAGAACCAGGATACTGCAGCAACATTGTAAGGATAATCAACTGTGAAAGACTCTAATCAATACAATGATCTACAACAATTCCAAAGGATTCATAATGAAAAATGTTATCCAGCTCCAAAGAGAAAACTGAATATAGACCGAAGCAGGGTTTTTTTTTCACTTTTTATTTCTTGATTTTTTTTGCAACATGTTAAAATACATGTTGTATGATTTCATATATATAATAGATATCATATTTCTTGACTTAGCAAGGTTGAGAAAGACATGGAAGGAGGGAAAGAATCTGGAATTTAAAATTAAAATATACAAAAAACATTAAACAATTTCCCTAAAACTATAGAAGAAGGAGGCACAGGGACCATAGAGGCCATTATGTTAACCTTAGACTTAAAACAAGTTATTTATTGTAACAGGATGTTACCCTGGAAAATGACATCTTTATACATTACAACATTTTAGAACATTTTAAGCTTCTCAGTCCTCATGAGCTGCCTGTGTGGCATAATAGAATCCCAGAGTTGGAATGGATCACAGAATCCATTGAGTCCAACCCATACCCGAAAAGGCAATCCCTGCATGACACACCTGATAAATGGTTGCTCAGCTTTTAGGGAAGGAAACACAATACTTCATAAATTTAAATATACCTCTCTAACTTGTGGCCATTTTTTCTAGCTCTGTCCTTTGGGATTATTATTCTTGAATTAAGAAAAAAGAGAACAGCATACTATAGGGAACCAGCATGTGAGGGAACAGGGACCTTGTGACTCTATGAACCTGCATGCAGAAGGAGCAGGGATCTTGTGCCTTCAGTGACAATTGGTGACAATTTGTGAGAGAAGTCTATGGAAGCGGTAGATATGTTCTTCCCTTCCACATAGGAAGAGGGTAGTCCATGGTCAGAGATCCTGAACCCTAAACTCTTGTGAAGAGGAGGAAAGATTTCAAATTCCTTAGGCAACATAGTCCTGAAATATAAATTTTTACCTAGAAATGGGAGATTCTCTAAGCAACCATAAACTCAATAGATTTACATATTGCATATTTTAAAGAGACAAATCCTGATGCAGTGTGTTCTGTTGAGAAAGAAGGATTGCTTATATAATTCCTATAAAGTGTTCCACTTGGAAGCAATGCCTGTGAATTACTTGAATAGTGAAATTCTTATGGAGAAAAAGATTGCTCTGCTCAGCAACCTCTGAAGCATGTTTACCATTTAGGGGGAAATATAAACCTCAGGGTACTATTGTAAATCTTGGAGAGACTGTGGAGGAATCTGCAAAAGGGAGACTAAGAGACAAATGTCAAAGAATTGCCCCAATAATAATCTCAAATTCAGTTCCCTTCTAGGAGAGCTGATGGGCAATTTGAGAGCTTTATATTTTTTCCATATCTGTTTATGACCTCCCATGAGACCCTTATAGCATTCATTTTTTATGTGTGTAAAGATTTTTCCATATTCAATTTGTTCCCTTGTTACCTTGAATGCTTGCATAGGAGCTAAGCTTAGTCTTGAGCAGTACTATGAGAATACTAGATTTTCTCTTAGTGCAATTTGCCAAAAAGAGCAATTGATTCTTTGGGGGGTCAGTTCCCAAAACTGGACACAGTTCATGCCGGTCCAGTCTCAGACTAGGGAATATGGGACATAAGTGACAGGAACAAATATAGAGCAGATGGTTGAATATAAAGTTAACCAGACTTTATAAAAATATGTAAAAAACACATGGAGGAAAGGAAGCAAGCGTTTATTAAGTGTCTACTATGTAGATCTTCACAAGTCTGAGAGGTAGGTGCTTTTATTATCCTCATTTTATAAATGAAAAAATAGAGGCTTATCTGGCATCACACAACTAGTGTCTGAATTCTGGGAAAAGACCATTAATGAAATGTCTGAGCCTGGATTTGAACTCAAGTCTTCCCAATTTCAGCCCAGAGCTCAATCTATGTTCCTAAGATTTTGTATATAACCTGGCTGCCTACAAACATGATCAAGCCTCTTTAAAAAAAAATCTTCCTTTGACCCTGTTCTTTCCTCAAACTTTCATCCTTTTTCTCTTTTCTCTTTCATAATCAAACTCCTAGAAAAAGATGTTTCCACTTTACTTTCCATTGGCTTCTTGACCTTCTGCAATTTAGCTTCCTGTCTCACCTTTCCATTGAAGTTGCTGTCTCCAAGATCATTGATGAGCTTTCATATCTAGGTCTGATGACCTTTTCTCAGTCCTTATGCTTCTTTACTTTCTTTCAATATTTGATCTTGTTGATCACTTCCTCCTTCTGGGCAGTCTCTCCTCCTTAGGTTTTTATGACACTGCCCTATCATATCTCTTCCCATATTTCAATCTTTTGTGTAGGCTTATTATCCATGTTTTACTTCCTGACCTTTAATGTACCCCAAAACTCTATCCTCCACATTTTTTCCTTATCCCTCTAGTCTCTAGGAGATCTCATTCACAGATAATTCACAATACAATCAAGTACTTGCAAACTGGCCCTGGCTCAGAAAACAAAGCTTCTGTTAGTGTCCAGACTAGCATATTTACAGCCACTGGAAAACATCTCATTACAAAATAAATTTAGGTTTTCATACCTTTCCTGAGTTTCACTGTAAAGTACCCAACTGTCTACCAGTTGGAGATCCCTCTATTCCACAGATATATCAAACTGAACCCAACCAAAACTGAGTTCATTATCTCACCATCCAACTGCCTAACTTCTCTGTTTTTTACTATATCTTCATCTTTCCCATCACTCAGTTCACAAGCTAGAAAGCAATCTTACCTCCTTATATTTATTCCTATTCCCTCCATATGGAAACAATTTCTGTCTTTTTGACTATATTTTCACATCAGACAATTTTAGGGCACTTTTCCCAGCCCCTTCCTTACCCCATGAGGTGAGCAGTGTGATCCTTAAAAGGCTGCTGAGACACCCAGAGGGTTACCTAACCTCACTGCTAATTCCAGTGAGAAGATGATCCTATGTCCAGTGTATCGGCACCTGCTGCTTTGTTACTTGCCTGTCACTACAGGAGTTTGAGACAGATACAAATGGCAAAATAGTGATGTCTTTGGATTCATGTATAAATTGGATTTAAGTGAGACAGGGGTGCACAAAGTCATCAGTCTCTGTGCTTTATAAGCAAAGCAGAATTGAAGTAGCTAAAAAAACACAAAACACAAAACACAAAACAAAAACAAGAAACCACAAGATGTGCAAAATAGAGAATCCATCCTAAATGTTCATATAAAATTATTTGTACCCAGCCTATGGTCGAACATTCTGAGCTCATATTGATCTGATTAGACACAGTCAGACACACTGCAAGTTAACTCTAACATCGTGATGTCATTTTGGTCCTTTTCAAGAAGAAAGGACAATAACCATCTTCATATTTTTTGCTTGTTTGTTTTTGGAGGCAATTTGAGTTTAGTGACTTGTCCTGTATCACAGAGCTATTAAGTGTCAGAGACAGCACTTAAGCTTAGGTTCTATCAGTTGGAGAATGGCTGAATAAGCTGTGGTATATGAATGTAATGGAATATCATTGTTCTATAAGAAATGACAAGCACATTGATTTCAGAAAAGCCTGGAAAAACTTACATGAATTGATGCTAAGTGAAGTGAGCAGAACCAAGAGAACAGTGTGCACAGTAACAAAATTATTTGATGATCAATTCTGATGGACTTGGCTCTTTTCGACAATGAGGTGATTCAAGGCAATTCCAATAGACTTGTGATGAAGAGAGTCATCTGCATCCGGAGAGAAAACTATGGGGACTCATTGTGGATCAAAGCATAGCATTTTCATCTTTATTGTTGTTTGCTTGCTTGTTTTTTCTTTCTTGTGTTTTTTTTCACTTTTGATCTGATTTTTCTTGCACAGAATGATAAATATGTAAGTATATTTAGAAGAATTGCACCTGTTTAACCTATATTGGATTGCTTGCTGTTTTGGAGAGCAAAGAGTGGGGAGAGAGCAAGAAAAATTTGGAACACAAAATTTTGCAAAGATGAATGTTGGAAATGTATTTTCCAACATGTATTTGGAAAAATAAAATCCTATTTTAAAAATAAATAAATAAAATCAGGTCCCAGATTCAGAGCTAATAAGTCTATCTACTTCACCACCTTCACATTTTCTTTCATGAGTTTTCTAACTGGTCTCTTTATATCTAGTTTTTTCTCCTTCTCCAGTTTCTAATGTGCCCACTTGCCAAATTGATTTTACTAAAAGGGACAGGCAACTACAACTAGCTTGTGGGATAGGGGTAAGGACCCACAAAACATTTTTAAGTTGAATTTGCATTCCTAGCATTTTCTCCATGGCTTTCCTAAGACAACCAACAACAATAAATCAAACCTTCTTTTGTAACATTTGCTGATCTCCAGGGTGTAAATGCTTGCACCAAAATTTTAATAGCTAGCTCTCCTGAGCACATTTGAGCTAGCTCCAGCACAGCCTCTGTTTAAAGTGTATGTGATAAAAACCATCTCCTTGTTATCTCCAGCACACAATCCCAGATCCCCAGCTTGGTATTTAAAATCCTGCATCGTTTAGCTACAAACTGCTCATCCAGACTTATAACTTCACATCATGAACTTAAAAGTTCTATCTAAAGGGCAATCCTTGATACCCTGACAAACTTCAGGGCTCACGTCAAGAGCTATTTTCTTTAGAAGGTTATTTCAATCGTTAGTGTCTGCCCCCTAACATGGAGTTTGGAAGATTTAAGTTCAAATCCAACCTCAGACACAAATTTTGTGGCACCTATCCTACATTTGCCTCACTTTCCTCATCTATAAAATGGGTATAAAAATAACATCTGTCTCTCTCAGGATAGTGGTAAGGCTCAAATGAGCTAATATGTGTAAAATAAACAAACTTGAAAGTACTATACAAAGACTAATTATTATTTTTATTATTATGTTCTGTATACTGTATTTTATTATTCTTAAACATGATGTGTGTCCTCCCAATAGAATATAAATTCTCTGAAAGCAGGGACTGCATCACTTGTACATCACTTCAAATCAACAGGACCCAGTACAAGCCCTGGCACATAGAGGTCCTTGACAGTGTGTTGATTGATACTAACAATGTAAATCCATTTAAAGGTGTCTGGGTAGGGGAAGGATACCAGGGAAAGAATGATTTAGAAAGATTTATCTGGGCCCAGGTCTTACATATCAGTTTCAGAGTCCCAGACTTTGAGACTACATTCATATTTCCTTGAAGACTTTTAGATAAAAGACTCTCTTGGGCTCAGAGTTCTGATATGGCCCAGGACCTTGCTTATCTCTGCAGACTGATGAAGTGTTCAGGGAAGCAGTGAGGCACACCAGAACGAGACTTGCCTTTGGAATCAGTACATCTGGGTTCTAGCCCTCTTCTTCCATTGGCTGGCTATTTAATTTTGCACAAGCCCCTTACCCATTTGGGGTCTCAGTTTCCTCACATGTAAATTTGGAGGTTTGTCCAGATGATTTCTAATGTCCTTCCCTTTAATATACAACATTAAAGGCACTCCCAACTCTGATCTCCTGTGTTCTAAAGACCCTTCTAGCTAGGACACCCGTGTTCTAAGGTTCCTCCCAGCTCTGACATCCTGGGTTCTAAGGACCCTCCCAACTCTGACATTCTGGGTTCTAAGGGCCCTCCCAGCTCTGACATCCTGGGTTCTAAGGACCCATCCTAGCTCTGACATTTCATGTTCTAAGCTCCCTCCAAATTCTGACAGCTGTTTTCTGTAATCCTTCTCAGCTCTGACATTGTGTTCTAAGGGGTCCTTTCCTAGCTCTGAAATTCCCTGCTCTCAGGCCCCTCCTAAAGTTGACATTCCATATTTTAAGGCCCCTCCCAGCTTTGACAGTTAACGTTCTAAACTCTCCGCAGCTCTAACGGTCTGTGTTCAAAGGGTTTTTCCACTTTGATATTCTTTGGTCCTTTTTACCCTGATCCATTCCCCACAGGGAGAGTTATAATATAGCAAAGCTCCCCGACACCTCTTGGCCTTTCACCTGGTGGTGGGGCCATGGCCATAGCCCCTGAATATGCTTTCTAGAAACCCCTAGTGAGAGAATAAACGTTGCCGCCGCCGGTATGTCTCCTGTGCAGTGCTCAGCTTTATCCACCCCCCCC
>JAJPUD010003538.1:4863-26992 GCA_023553655.1 Myrmecobius fasciatus | reverse complement strand
AAGAAAGAAAGAAAGAAAGAAAGAAAGAAAGAAAGAAAGAAAGAAAGGAAGGAAGGAAGGAAGGAAGGAAGAAAAAGAAGAAGAAAATATACTTCAGTCTTCATTCCTGAATGATGGGGGGCTTTGACCAGAAGGATTCATATGGAAGCTGACTTGAGAAAAACCCTCATGTAACTGTGGCATAATGGGGAAAAAAGTCTTGAGCTTGAAGTGAAAGAGGACTTGATTTAAATCCTATGTCTGACTTTCTTATCATTCCTCCAAAAATTCATGCTCTGAAATTCAATTTTTCCATCTGTAAAATGGGGCTAATGACCCAAGCAATCTCAGTTGTTGGGAGGAAAGTTCTTTGTTCTTCCTGAAGTGCTTGGATGCCATTATTATTGTATTGAGTCCTGCTTCTTCTTCCTCTCCTTCTATCCTAGGACAAGAGCCTGTGACGATCAGTCCTGGGGACTGACCCTCAAGGGACGGGCCAGGGGAACAGGCAGGCATCCCGACCATGACTGGGAACTGGCTGACCCAGATCCTGCTGGGATGGACAACACTGGTCTGCATGGCCCAAGCCCAATGGGAAGGAGCCATTCGGGCAGACAAACCTTCTGGCTCTGAGGAGGCACCAGCCTTAAGCCGAGTTCGAAGGAGAGGCTTTGACACCTTAAGAGGGTATGTTCATATCAGGATTCTTCCCCTCTCTAGGGGACTAGGGAGAGTCTATTGAGGTAAAAAGGTGGACACTATCAGGGGTCTCTCCACTCTGGCTTTGGGAGGATCACTTCAGGTTTTCCCTCAAAGGGTCCCTTACTAACAGCTTCCTTCTCCCTGCTTCCACTTATATTCCTCCCTTTATTCCCAATCTGGGAGTAAATGATAAGGAAGGTAAAGCATAAAAATGAGGGAAACTAGTGAGAAAGGAGAGCAAAAAAAGCCAAGAGGCCCCTGAGACTCAATGAACAGAAAAGGCAATTAAGTAAGGGAAGGGAATTAGAATTTATATAGTATCTATTAGGGGCCAATCACGGTGCTAAGCTTTACATTATTATCTTACAACAATCCTGAGAGGTAAGTGCTATTATCACCATATTTTACAGTTGAGGAAACTGAGGCAGGCAGAGATAAAATGACTTTCACAGGGTCATACAGCTAGTAAGGATTTGAATGCAAATCTTCCTGACTCCAGGTCCAGCTTGCCATCCACCATGTCATCTAGTTGATTAAAGTAAATAATTAATAGTAATAACTAACTTTAAGGTTTAAGTGCTTTATAAATATTATCTCACTTTGATATTAGAACTGTCGATCTAAATAGCAAACTAGAGGAAACCCTGGGCTTGCCAACAAGGGCTGAGGTATTCTGAATCTGAATATGGTGGTGCTATGGGCACTGTGTCCATGATGCCCCATCCATGGTGCCCATAATGCTCTGTGTGAGTATACCCAAGGTGCCATTCTTCCCACATTTTTCAGACGGGTATTATGTGTCCAGAGCTATTATGAGGGCCAGATCTAGCTGGTCTGTGAGCTTTTTTTCTTAAGCTCAATAATGGGCCAGATAGCCTGCTGGATTTAGCCTTTGGGCCTTGGTTTGCTTTCATTGGCCTGGAGTTAATTACTTTCTCTCAACCCTGTTTATAGCTCCCACCATGACACTCCAGGGAGCACTCCATTCTCTTTAGTTCCTGTGGGAATGATCAAGGCTGCTCTCCCTAGGTTCTTGGCAGTTGAGACGGGGCCATCATTCATTCATTCTTTCTTTCCTTAAGTCCTTGGCCCCTGCATCTAAGATGCTATGCTGGAGGCTGGGAACTTGTGTGTGAGGATTCATTCTATGTCCCTGTTCTTTTCCAGGCCAAATGTTTGTGGCTCCCGCTTTCATTCTTACTGCTGCCCAGGCTGGAGGACCCTCCCTGGGGGAAATCAGTGCATTGTCCGTAAGTGAGATTTTGGTAGTTCCAGCCCTGGGAGTGATGGGGGAAGAAGTATCTGCAAAATGTCCCCCCTTCTTAGATAGGAAACCAGGCTTTGCTCTACAAGGAGAATGGGAGAAGTTGAGAAAGGGACTCTTGAAATAATCTGCTTTTTCTAAGTTTGAGCAGGAAGATCCCTGTCCTTCCCAAGGAGTTCTATTTCTCTTTTCCTCAGCTGCCTCTAAAAATTGGGATTCCATAGATCATTCCTGATCTCCCAGGGAAGTTCTTCATGACTATAATTTCACCTCAGTTCAACTAGTATGATTATACCCACTTATAGATGAGAAAACTGAGAAATGGAGAAAAGGAACTTGCCCAAGATCACATGACAAGTTAGTTTTCTGAATCATGTTTTAAACTGAGGTCTCCTCACTCAGTGTCCTGGAATCCTTTCTTGAATCCAGGTTCCCATTGTCACAGTGGAGCAGCAGATGGAGTGGCCAGTCCACTCACTTTGTCCTCATCATCCCTTTCTTTTCCTCTTTTCAGCTATTTGTCGAAATTCCTGTGGGGAAGGGTTTTGCTCCCGACCCAATCTGTGTGCCTGTGCCAACGGACAGCTCTCCCCCAGCTGTGGTGCCAGTGGAGGTGAGAGGACCTAGGAAAGGGGGTAGGAGGTGAGGGGAAAGAAAGGCATCGAAGGGCTAGAGAACAGTCAGGAAGTGAGGAGGAGAGGAGATCAGGTAGGAGAGAAGGATTCAGGAGGTTAGGGAACTGAAGCTTCCTTTGGGGAAAATCCTGACTGAATCACAGAATGTCTGAAGCCTCTTAGAACCCGATATGTCAGAGCTGGGAGGGTCCTTAGAACAGAGAATGTCAGAGGTGGGAGGGATCTTAGAACACAGAGTATCAGGGCTGGGAGGATCCTTAGAACCCGGAATGTCAGAATTGGGAGGAACCTTAGAATTTGAAATGACAGGGTGGGAGGGGCCTTAGAACATGGAATGTCAGGGTGGGAGAGACCTTAGAACATGGAAAATCAGGGGTGGGAGGGACCTTAGAAGAGAGTGTCAGAGCTGTAAGTGTCCTCAGAAGACAGAATATTAGATAGAGCTTGGAGGGTCCTTTGAACACAGAATATCAGAGCTGGGGAGGGACCTTAGAACATAGAATGTCAGAGGTAGGAAGAGCCTTACGACATAAAATGTCAGATGTGAGAGGGTCTTCAGGGGCACCTTCATTTTACTCCTAGAGAAAATAAAGGACAGGAAGGGAAAGGAATTTGCTCCGGGATACACAGTCTATTAATTAAGACTTAGTCTGGGATGCAAACTGGGATTGAGATAGCCTCCATGTTTGTCCTTGACACCAGTCCCAATACATGGCCAATACCATTCTCTTCCCTAGTAGTCTACCTGGCCTGGGTATCCTGCCATGGTGAGATAGTCAACCTCCTCAGATCAACTCTTCCTTCCTTCCACAGTGCTAAATGTGGCCCTGAAATGCCTCTGTCAAGAGGTAACTGTGCTAAATGCTTTACAAATATTATCTCATTATTACCACCATAGGAGGTAGATATTTTGATGATCCCCATTTTACAGTTGAGAGAACTGAGGCAAACAAAGGTTATCACATAGTTAGTAAATGTCAGAGACTAGTTTCAGACTCGAGTTTTCCTGACTCTGGGGCCACTCTGCTCTCTCTACCACCTGGGAAAGTGACTACCTGCTAGGTTATAATATGTCCATGGGATTACTTAGCCATAATGATAGGTATGAAGATCAGCAACACAGATAATCCTGCCCCAGCCCCACAAAGGAAGAAATCATCTGAGTATAACATTCATTAAAAAAAAACCTCAAGAAAAAATTTTAAAAAGATGTTATCACGCCAAATTCTCATAATTTCTAAATCATGTGGAATGAAAAGCTTTTGAAGCCTAGAGACTGGGGCAAAGGGTGCACATCACCCCTATTTTCCTGTCTGTTACTAGAATTATGTCAAGGATGCTTTTGGTGAGCTGATAGAACAGGGATGGTAAACCTTTATAGCTTGTATCCCTTTGGCAGTCTGGCAAAGTCTATGGTCTGTTTCTCTGAATAATGTTTATAAATACATAAAATAAATATATAGAATTACAAAAAGCTAATTATGTTGAAATATAGTTACAAAAAATTTTAATAGTTCACAGACCCCAAATTAAGCCCTGTTTTGAAGGATGATCATATATCCTAACATTTTTGTTCAACCACAGAAAGCAGTTATTTTATATACCTTCAAAGAGTCCATAGAACATTGTATATAAAAGAATAATGGCAAGATAATAGCTTGTCTCAAGACTGTTTCTATCTGAACCTCATAAAAAGTTTGAAAATAATAAGATTATAGGTATAATAATAATTTATTGCATGAAATCTTTCTCTGATAATATCAAAACATCATTTTGATTGAATAAGTGTAAAATTATTGTTTTGCCAAAGTAAGGTAGAGGCTGATGGCTTTGAACTTCAATCTGGAGTTCACATTGAACCAACAGATATAGGTGATACTTCCAAACAAAACATATTGAGTGTAAAGAGAGGAAAAAGCTCCGGCCACATATGTTAAGAACAGGTAGACGGTACAGGATAGCTATGAGGCATAAGGGAAACACTGTCAGATCTGGAATCAGGAAACCTCATCTTTCTAAGTTCAAATCCTGCCTCAGACACTCACTAACTGTGTGACCCTGAACAAATCACTTAATCCTGTCTGCCTCAGTTTCCTCATCTCTAAAATGAGCTGAGGAAGGAAATGACAAACCACTCCAGTATCTTTGCCAAGAAGACTCCAAATGGGGTCACAAAGAGTCAGATGACTCTGTGACTGAAAACAACACATTTAAGAGACTTCTAAGTAGTCTGAAATCAAAACCGAATGGGAAAAATATGTTTAAAGCTAATAACAACTATGTGACATCTGTCTTGATGCACACACTTTCAGATCTATAAAATGGACCTTAACAGATTTGGAAAATATCATGACAAAAACCTTTACAATATTAATGAAACATAGGACCCATTCCCTTAGGGCAGTTTTAGAAAGATGAATAGTTCCTTATTGAAAAGGAAAAAGAAAATTGATAGGCATTCTTAAACCACATTTTAGACTGGTAAGAAATCTTCCTCAACAAACAGAAATCATTTCCCTAAAGACTGATAAAGATGCACACCATTGTATTTATTGAATAGAACAATCAAAAATGATTTACCACCAGATGGAATCTATCAACAAACTACACTCCAAAAGTGGAATCAAAAAGCCTCTATAGAGGACATCCTCATACACTCAGCCAACAATATGCTGACAGAGAAGCCTTAAACAAATGGCTTATCCATGTGTATTGGTTTGTGAAAATGGAAGAATTTATGGTGATAATTGAGAACCATGTCAGTATCACCAGAAATTATAAAAGAGTTCTTTAAGAAGACTAGAATTAGCAACCGATATAGATCACTTAAGGAAACAGCAGAAACTGGGCAACACATTGTTACAGATTGTAAAAATTTATTACTTACCAAAAACCTAGCAAGACATGACCTGGTGGTTAAAATTACACTTCAGTAGCTAGTTGTCTTTTATGGACTGACAGATGGAAAATCCCCATAATACAAATACTGTCCTCAAAGTATCCCAATAAACTCTGCTAGAACTGGACCATTATCACAGGCTGAAATATTGTTCACAGTTGTCTAGACATAAAAACTCAAGAGCAATATTTTAAATATGTTACCATACCAAATAATATAACTTTAATCTACATAGAACAAAATAATTTCAAAATATAGGGATCTAGCAAAGGAAATCAAAATTATGTGGGTTTTTTTTTTACTAAATACCGATCCCTGTTTTCCTGTCTTCTACTACAGTGATAACTGAAGTTTCTTTCAGCGAATCTACAATCAATCAACAAATATTTAATAAGTACTTACTATGTGTCAGGCATTGTGCTAAATGGTTAAGATACCAAGAAAAGCTCCTTGCCCTCAAGGAGCTTACATTCTTATGGGAGAGAGAAGACATAAATTGAGAGACAGATAGAGAGCCAGAGAGAGATGGATAGATAGATAAATAGATATGTAGATATGACAGATACATAGACAAATAGATATGTCAATTGATAGCTTCAGATAGGGGTTGGATTAGATTGATAAATAGATAGATGTATAGATAAATCGACAGATACATAGAAAGATAGATATATAGATGGGCAGACAAACAGATATATAGATAGACAGATAGCTATATAGATAAATAGATGGTTAGACAAAGATACAAAATACATATAAGGAATAAGTCTGCATCCTTACATTTTCATTCATTTACCAAAAAGGTAGTTATTTTAACCTCCTTGCAATATCCCACAAAACAAAAAATATAAAAGAATAATAGCTAGCTAACAACATGTCCCAGGACCATTGCTAT
Source organism: Myrmecobius fasciatus (assembly GCA_023553655.1). Taxonomy (NCBI): domain Eukaryota; kingdom Metazoa; phylum Chordata; class Mammalia; order Dasyuromorphia; family Myrmecobiidae; genus Myrmecobius; species Myrmecobius fasciatus. The sequence continues at coordinate 20,618 of JAJPUD010003538.1, read as the reverse complement.
TTGAACCCATCCAAAAAAAAAGAGAGAGAATAATATTGATGATGAAGACTATCATTACTTCCCATTTCAATGATGCTTTAAAGTTTATATCACATGTATAATAATCCTATGATATAGGTAATATTAATATTATTTTCCTATTTTATATATAAATAAACAGGCTCAGAGAGAAGAGCTAATTTCAGAGAGATGATTCTAATCTATATCTTTCCATTCTAAATCTAGCATTCTCTTCATTTTAGCATGCTCCCTTAGAGCACAAACTCTATATTAGTTGGCAAATATTAAGCAAACAATATGATTATAGAGTCCAGTTGGTCTTTGGTCTTACTTTACCTACATACCCAACAATTCTTTCTCTTTTTAGTAATCACTCCAGAGGCCACCTAGATCATCTTTCCTCCCCCACACCATCATCCACTCTACTTTTATCTTAATCCCCTAATCTTTGTGGAAAGAAGGTCTGTTTTTATTGGTCCTACCCTGATATGATCTTGAAATTTTTCTGAAGGTAAGGTGAGCCAGCACTTCCCTTGAAAGACCAAGATCAGGAAAGACAGAAATCTTCCTTTTCTAATTCATTGCCATATATTTACAACTATTCCTATATTTCAGCAAACATTTAGAATGCGTACTTATGTTGGGAATGGATTTTTTAAATCAGTCTTTGTATCTCAAGGAGTTCACAATCTATTTTTTAAAAAAAATTTTTTTGAGTTCACAATCTATTAAAGAAAGTACTATATGTTTACTGATAAATAAGACATCAGGTGTAATGGGATAGGGAAAGAGGAAAGAGCCAAAGTAACATGGGGAAAATTTGAGGAGAGAGAAATCTTGAAATGTTGACAGAGATGGTGTTATCTGAGGCAATTCTGAAAAAAAAAAAAAAAAGAAAAGAATTTCAACAGATGGAGATGAGAAAGGCCTCAGTTCTAGTCTGGGAGGCCAAATAGGATAGAATGAAAGTGGAGAAGGATTTGGGATGACTGGATCATTGAATATACAATTGAATATAATAGAGGCAAAGTAAGGTTAGAATGGTAGGTTAGAGACTGTAGATTGTCCCTGAAGAGTTGTGAATGTTAAACTTAAGAGTTTACATTTTATCCTAGAGAGACTAAAGGGTATTTTTTTTTAATAAGAAAAATGCTAAAATGAGAGCTTGAGATTGTTGTAGAAACTTTTTGAAGAATAGTCTGGCAAGGAGCAAAACCAAGTAGGAAGGACATTTAGAAATCTATTATAAAATAGTCTCCAGGTAGTGATGGGATCTTGAACCAAGATGGTAGTCAAGTGAGTGGAGAGGAAGGGATGGATATAAGGATGTTGTGAAAACAGGATTCAATTAGCAATTGATTAGAAGTGGGAGGTGATGTGGGAACAAAGGTAATGTGGGAGTAAAGTGGGAATGAAGGACCAAGGATATGTAATAGAGGTTTGAGAATTGATTAGCATTATAAGTTTTAAAGTTCAGGGGGACAAGAATTTCCTCTTAGCCCTGCAGCTGTTAGATGGTAGACTTGAGTTACATCTGAAGTTTTCAAAAGGGCATACCCTTGAAAAGAATAAACAAAGAAAGGAGCTGAGAAATGGTGTCCTCAGTCTCATCAAGCACTCAGTAAACTGAATTGTAAAATTGTAAAACAGGGTTAAGGACAGCAGCCAATAGAATAAACTGAAAGGAGAATTCAAAAGGAAAGTGAAGATATAGCAAAGAAGGAAGAGATTGAGGTACACCACTAGGTCTCTTTAGGCATTTAGGGACAGAGGATTCAGATGGAAGCTTCTACTTGCACTCGACTCTTTGAAGATTGAGGGAAGCTTTAAAAAAAAAAAAAAAGACTTTTTTTTTTAACCTAAATTCCTCAATTTGTGTTTGTCCAGTAACAGACACTGTAAAACACTCTCTCTGCTTGCTACTCCTACCTAAACATTTCTGGTATCCTGATTTGTCTCAAATATGGAGAAGCCAGGGGTTGATACACAAAAATTTAAATTAAGGTTGAGAGCCAAACCTCTGTCTGAATGTTAGGAATTTTCCTAACTGGGGGCTCTCAGCTATTATGATTGGACTAATAACTTTCATCTGACATAAACTCTATAAAACAGCAGAGGAGGGGACCTGAAAACCATCATATTGGCCCCAGGCTAAAAAGGAAGCTAATTTTAGTAACAGGATGCAGCATATTAAATTACAGTCTTTGATGTGAGAAATTAAGAGTGGGGTGGGAGAGACAATCTAGAACCAGGTGGTTTTCAGCTCTACTCTTTCCAGGAGTAGAGTGTTATATTATCTACTAACTAGACAGGTATAGGGAGGAGAGTTTGAAAAAAGAGCAGACTTTTTTTTTGGAACTTCTGTTGGCCCTTAAAGAGGTAGGTACAATCAGCAGCTTCAACCCAAATCTTCTGTTCCAAGATTCCAGCAGAAACCCAATAGTACACTTTGATCTCTCCACCCTCCTTTTGGTTTCTCCTCATTTCTTCTGTTGGTTGTTCCTCTTGTACTGCCTCTGCTTTCTGGCTCAGCTCATTAAATCCTTTGTGAGGTCAAGGATGCCAACTTGCCATCTCCCCAGTCTTTCCTCTCAATCTGTTCTTTCAAAAATTCTGTGTGTAATTTTTTTTAAAATTCCCAGGCGTGGCTCAAGTCTGCCTTCTGATTCAGGGATGGGCATAGTCCCAAATCACTCTCAGGGCTGGGGGAATTCTTGCCCTTTTCAAGCTACAAATCCCAGAATGCCAGTTCTCAAACATCTATTACACAGAAGTCCAAGTTTTCCCAATAAAAGAACCCATTTCAGTACTAAGATTTTTTAAAAGTTAAAAAAAAAAGCTAACAATGAGATCATCCCAAAATAGAATGGATTGTCCCCTAAGATGAGCGGGTGCCTTCCTTGGGAGGTCTTCAGGAAAGGTTGGATGATGAATTGTTGGCAGTGTGGTAAAGGGGGATTTTGGACGAGGATGAGTCAGATTACATGGCCCCAGAGTTCCCTTCCATCTTTGAGATTCTGTGATTCTGCCAAAGTTCAAACTGTAATTTGCAAACTAATCTCTGCTGATGATATGGTGTCCAATATGGTGTCCAAGAACAGGGTAGTGACAGTCCTTCTGCACTCTGTTCTGGAGGAGTATAAAAACCAATGCAAGGAGGCAAATATAAACTTTATAGGAGAGATTTTCGAGCTGTTAGAGCTGGCCCCTAGTAGAATGGGCTGCTTCCAAAAATAGAGGGCTGCCTTTTATGTGGAAGCCTTTAAACAAAAGTGGATGATTTCTCCTGAGGTGTTTTGTAAAGGAAATTCTCTTTGTTTTCCAAGTATCAAAGGAAGAAGTAAAATTTGGGTGGTAATGTGGTTCAGTAGAAAGACTGGGGTCAGACAACCTGGCTCAAAATACCAAGTTGCCCTCCCACAAGTCACTTTAGATTTCAGAGTCTCAATTTTCCCATCTGTAAGAATAATGATAATAATTATAATAGTTCATATAGCTTTAAGATTGGCCAAACACATTGTGTACGTTATCTTTTTTGATACTCACAATAACCTGCTGGGGTAAATGTTAATATTGTTCTTATTTTCCAGTTGAGGAAATTGAATTAAGTAACTAAGCCAGGTTCACACAGCTAATAAGTATATGAGGCAGGATTTGAACTGAGGTTTTTTTGACTCCAAGTCCAGCTCTCAAGTTACTAGGACATCTAGCTAATTATGAAATGAAGAATTTATACTAAATAGATAACCTCTCCTTTCTCCCCCGAAGACCCAAGGATAGATCATACTGTTTCCCAGCCCAAGGCTTTAAGAGTCCTTGCCTTTGGTTTTTTGCCACTTTGTAGAAGATGCCAGAAGCTAGCCCAGCTCTCCCTTTCTCTAGGAAAACAGGGTGTGCTGTCCTTGGAGCCCATGCTTCCCTCTAGGACTGGCCCCTCCTGGTTAACACAGTTCTCCCTCTTTTTCTTTCCAGCTGTGTGTGAGCAGAGTTGTCAGAATGGAGGCCGTTGCATTGGTCCCAATCGATGTGCTTGTGTCTATGGCTTCACTGGGCCCCAGTGTGAGAGAGGTAAGTGGGCTGTCTTGTGCCAGGGGGTAAGCCCAGAGAAAGCTCTTGGGCAAAGGGGACAGTGGAGTAGGGGGAGGGGAGTAATTGGGAATGACCAGCAGGAGGGTAAGGAATCATAGTACCTGAGGATTAAAAGGGAGACTTTGGTGGAGGGGTCATTTCAAAAACCACTCGACCTGATTGAGGGTTTGGGAGATGGGTGGAAGAGAACTGAGTTGGAAGATTGAAGCTGTGGTTTGGAAGTACTCAAGCCCTGGACCCTGTGGGATGCTAGATAGCCAGCTACTTCTCTCCCTTTAAGTCTTTTCTGTGCCATTAACAGCTTTTGCCTTTTAAAAAAATACATTTTCAATTGTGCTATAATCTGAAGGTTGAATAAGAGCAAAAAGACCTATCCCATGCTTCTTTCCCCCTTTTTTCTTACTCTTCTTCCTCCTTTTTTCCAATTCTTCCTCCTTTTCCACTCCTCGTCTTCTTTTTCCCCTTCTCATTCTCCCCTTGCAGCTCCTTCTCCTCCTCTAGAACCACCTCCAGAACCCCTGAGGAAAAGCACTGGGACTGGAATGCTGGGGTTTGCTTTTCTCTGATGAACTTGGGCCCCAGCTGTTGGGAGAGTGACCTGCCAGAGGCTTCCCAGTCCAGGCTGCTAGGGTTGAGTCCCGCAGCCCTCTTCCTATCCTGAGTTTCCTAAAGGCCTTGACTTTTTTTAAGGGCTACAGCATAGTTCAGTGCAAGGTAGACTCCGACTCAAATCCCTTCTCTGATATTTGCCATCTATATGACTTTGGACCTCTCAGAGGCTCACTTTCTTCCTTTATAAGGAGTTGGATTTTGTAGTATCTGAGCCCCCTTGCAGTTCTAAATTAAAGATTCTATTATGTTGCCTTTTCCCCCCTTTTAAATTTTTTTTGGGGGGAAAGGCAATCAGGGTTAAGTGACTTGCACAGCTAAGTGTCAAGTGTTTGAAGCTGAATTTGACTCAAATCCTCTTGACTCCAAAACCAGTGTGCTATCCATTGTGCCATCTAGCTGCTCAATAACATTCCAACTAAACTGTGATTTGATTGGTGTTAGCATTCCCTCCACTCATATAGATCATAACCTGGCTATATCTTCTCATTCTGAGCAATTTTTGTCCTTTTTCTTCCTTAAATACTCTATAGAGTATCAATTCGTGAAAACCCTTTTCTGGCTCTTTTCATGGTCTGATTTTCCTGTGATCTGAGGGTTCCATAAGCAGCCCTGGAGGGATAATAACAGCCATCACTGATATCACTTTTTAATGTTTACAAAATGACCTAAAGGCAGCATGGTGCAGTGGATAAGAGAGCCAGCCTTGGAGTCAGGAAAAACTCAGTTCAAGCTCAACCTACTTAGCCTCTATTTGCTTCAGTTTCCTTAATTGTAAAATAGTCATAATAAGAGGACCTACTGTGAAGGATGGTTGTGGCAATCAAATACTTATAAAGCTCTTAGCACAGTGCCTGGCACATAGTAGGTACGATATAAATAGTAGCTATAATTATTATTAACAATGAAAGCACAGGCTCAGTTCCTGTCCCTATCAAATGACCTTCAAAAACATCCCTGTAAAATAGACACTAGATGTGTGATTATTCTTTTTTCACATGTGGGAACTAAGGATTAGGGAAATTTCTTTCCTAGAATCAAAAAGTTCATAAGTATCAGCAGTAGGATTTTCACTTTCTCCTGTCTCTCAATCTTTTCACTACACTTGATCATCTCTTCTTGTCTTATTTTAAAAGATAGGTTTGGTAATCAGCAGCAGCTTGAGATAGTTTAAAGAACATAGCACAGTGTCCTAAATTTAATCTTGGTTCCTCTTCTATCAAATTCTGAGTGCTTCTTTTTGTCAATCAGATATATCTTTCTAACAGAACAACTTGATAAGCAGTCCTCCAACTTCATCTCATCATCTGGTCAATAGGCAATTTTCATCCAGCTGGTACATCCTGTATAGATAATTAGGTTGATTTACAAAGTGATAATGTTTAGCAACAACAACAACAATAGTAACAATGACAAGTTAATGTTTCCAGTATTTCAAGGTTTATATAATCCTTTCTTGACAACAACTCTATAAGATACATAGTACAAAAATTATTATCCCTATTTTATGGATAGGTAAATTGTGACTTGTTCAGGTTCATGTTATTAGTAAGTGTTAAAGTTGGGACTTGAACTGAGATTGTCCTTGCCCTTTTCCTCTGGCGGTCAAGCTGCTTTATTAAGAACATCTGGCAAACAGAATCAGAAAGGAAATCACTTCTGGAAAAGGGAATGGGGAGAGGGATGTGAGGCTAGAGACACAAAGGGACCTTTACTTGTTTGTGCAGCCTTTGCCGACATCTTGTATGCATAAAATGTCTTCAAACAGGAGGTTTCCCAAAACACTGGTAGATGGGCTTGAATTGAGCTTAGGCCCAGAAATCAGACAGACTCTCCAGCTGTGCAGCCAGCTGGACACATAGAGTGGGCACTGATCAGAGCAAAGAGTGGAGGGAGGGGAGCTCACTAGACATGCTTAAAAGGTCTTGGTGGGAGTGGGGCTGTCCCACTGTCTCCCAATCTCCCCAGATCCTGGGCCAGGACCACACTGAACTAAGAGGTCCTTGAAAGGCAGGTTGGTCTGAACATTTCAGGGATTTTAACATCAGGGTAGTGTAGTGTACAGAATGTTAGCTTTGTCCTAAAAGGACTTGGCTTCTAGTTGCAGTTCTGCCACTTATTTATTATCGGTGTGGTCTTGGGCAGGAATTTTCCCCTCTTGGAAGTTCAGTTTCCTCATTTGCCAAAGGAGTTTATTGGATTAGATGCCTTCTAAGGTCCCTTCTAGTGGACTTGGAAATCCCAGGGCTGACTTTGAACTCCTAAGATCTTTCAAGAAAAGACTCAGCCTACCATGAATTTAGCAAATTTAGGCTAGCCTGGGATATATCCCATAAAACAGTTCCATGTTTCTGCAGGAAGCAACCTGTGAGAAGCCCCTTCCATTTCTGGAAGAGTTTCTGTAGAGAGTTTCTTCTAACTCTTGGAGATGACTAGAGAGGACATATCTGGCTTCAAAAGATGCTCTATAAGGAGCACATTGAGCTCTTAAAAGTGACCTAATAGAAATACTATCTAGCTCAATGAAATACTACATGGTGAGCACCATTAAAACCTAGGAGATAATCTTAACTATAGCCTAACTTTTGGAGATACCCTATTGGGAACACAATCTGGCTCCAAAAGATGATTGCCTGAAGCACTATCCAGTTTTGGGAGATGTACTACATAGAGCACCTTCCAATTCTCAGAGACGTCCTGAAGGAAATAACCTCCAGGAGGTTTCCTCAAAGAACATTATCTAGCTCAGAAAGAGATCCCACAGGAAGTATATTACATCTCTTGGAAATTCCCTATTGTGAATACCATTTGATTCCAAGAACTAATGCATAAGAAATACTGTTGTAATCTGGGAGACATTTTGTGAGGAGCACCTTCCAACTCTTAGAGAGGGTCAATTGGGAGTACCATTTGGCTTCAAGAGCTACTGTCTGGGACTACCATCAAGATTTAGGAGACATTTAACAGTGAGTATATTCTAATTTTGTCAGCAGTGTTCTTCCTGGAGGGAATATCTTTAATTTAAAAGATGCCTCATGGGAACACCATCTAGTCCTGGGAGATGCCCATCAGGAAGCATGTTCCAATTTTTGAAGATGCTTTATTAGGAACACCATCTAGCTCCAAGAGCTATAGCATGAGGAGCTTTGTTGAGATCCCAAAGGGAGCATCTTCCACTCCTCAGAGATATTTTGCCACAAATAACATCACCTCTGAGAGACATGCTGTGCGGAGCACTAAGAGACTTCCTCTAGGGGGATGTTCTCTAACAGTGGGAGATCTGTAGTAGAGTGCATTTTCATTTCCAAAGAATAGAATTGTCGCTATGATTTAACTTGGTCATTATTCTCCTCATTTTCCCTCTAGCTAAGTCTAGGCTCCCTTACTCACAGAGCCTCACTCATCTATACCCATTTTATGTAAGTTAGGGGTAAGGTGGAAGGATATTGAAGGCATCTTTCCTTTTGCCATCTACACTGTTAAGAACATTGAAAAGGTATCTGTAAGATTCATTGTGTGATTTTATGCATATTGCAAATTGTAGTCACTATTTGCCTGGTCTGAAAAACCAGAATGCTGAATCCTTAGAGCTTTTTAAGCAATGGAGGCTTCCCTATCTTAGTCCCCTCAAGGTGCTCAATTAGCTAGATCCACTGTGACACAGTATGAAGGCTGATCCATTTCATCATTTGACAATTTGACTTCACAATAGCCTTGCCTCCATATGCCTTCTTCATGCTTTCTGGCTTCAGAGCTTTATATATGGCAGAAAAAGAACAAAATGTTATAGGCATAATTTACCTAGATCAGTGTAAAGGGTTTGACAAAAAACTTCATGTTATTTTTATGGAAAAGACAGAGCCATGTGATCTAGACAGTAGTGTAGACCATGACATAATTTTAGAGCTGGTTAGGTAATTAGACTCAAAGAAGAGTGGTGAATGGCTCATCGTTGCTTGAATGGAGACCTCCATTGGAGGACCCACAGTCTAGGCAGGATCCTAATCCATGGACCCACAATCTAGGCAGGATCCTAATCCATTTAACTTTTCCTTTATCACTGACTTGGATTAAAAAAAAAAGCATGATATGCTTATCAATCTGCAGATGGGGGCAGCTAGGTGGCACAGTGGATAGAGCACCAACCCTGAAGTCAGGAGAACCTGAGTTCAAATCTGTCCTAGCTGTGTGACCCTGGGCAAGTCATTTAATCCCAATTGCCAAAGCAAAAAACAAACAAACAAACAAAAAAAACAACACAACAACAAACATGCAGATGGCACAAAGGTGGGAGGGAAAATGATCACACTAATTGACAGGATCCAAAATAAAAACCAAAATTAGAGACTGAATATAATAAGAGGAAATCTGTCTTTGATATTTTAGAAGTATTTCATTATTGAATTAAGCCTTATGATCATAAAAATACAAATTTGTGTTAGTATATACTTATATTTTCACACTCCAAATGAATTAATCAGGATAAGAACAAGACCTGAATGATTTCATTGATTTGAAGACATTCCAAGTGAGGAAAGCTGTCAAGCCAATAAGCATTTATTAAGCACCTGTTATGCACCAGACATTTCCCAAATAGTGTGGATACAAAGAAAACCAAATTTATTGCTATCCTCAAGGGGTTCACAATCTAATAGGTGGAGACAACATGCAAGCAAGTATATGTAAACAGGATAAATAGAAATTTTTTGTTTATGTTCATATATATATATGGATATGGATTTAGCTAGCTATATCAAATACACACACACACACACACACACACACACACACACACACACACACACAATTGCAGATAACCTCAGAGGAAAGATACCAACAGTAATGAGGGCCAGGAAAGGTTTCTTACAGAAAGCTGAATTTTAGTTTATTTGTAAAAAGCCAGAGAAGCCAGGGGACAGAGATGAAGAGGAAGAGAATTCCAGGCATAAGGGATAGCCAGTAAAAATGCTTGAAGGTAGAAGATGGAGTATCTTTTTCAAGGAACTACTAGGAAACCAGTATCAGATTATAAAGCATAAGGAGGAGAAAAAAGTATAAGATAACCAGAAGAGGCCAGTTTATGAAAGTCTTTAAAAACCAAATATTAGATTTTGTATTTGATCCTGGAGGTAAAAGGGAGCTGTTGGAATTTACTGAGCAGAAGGAAGTTTTAAAAAGAGTTAGGAAAATCATTTTGAAGGCTGAATGGAGGATAGACTGTAGTAGGGAAAGACTTGAGGCAAGGAAGTCAACCAGCAGGCTGTTGCAGTAGTTTAGGAATGAGGTGACGAGGATCTGGCAATGTCATAGGAGAGAAGGGGGCACATGCAAAAGACATTACAAAGGTAAATTCTTCAGGTCTTGGATACAAATTGAATATAGGGTGAGAAAGAGAAGTTGAAATAATTCCCTTTACTGGTACTGGTTGGTACTTTCTCTAATATTTGTAGTTGTCTAAGGCAACATAGCCAGTACATACTTATATCTATATATCTATGCATATGTGTATGGATTTATGTGTATATACACATAGATATACATGTATACATCTATATTATTGTGTTAGCATATACATATATTTTATAAATATGCATGCATATGTGTGTGTGGCAGGATTTGAGGTCTGGTCTTCCTGTCTCTAACCAACTATCTTTATTCATTGTTATCCTGCCTTTCTGTGGCTAGACTTAAAACCGCAATGCAGAAAACATAATTATGTTCATTTAAACACAAACCTACCTAATCTACATAATTCCTTAAATTACAGCTGCTGAACACAATTTTAAAACAACCATTCATGATCAAAGTTCTCCTGCTGTGATAAAAACAATCTTAATAGGGTAGAGTTATGGCATATGTTTAAAGGAAAGAAAAAGGATATCTCCTCATGAGGCGTCTTTTTGTAAGGGAGGCAGCAAAAGGCTATTACTCATTGGTAGTTTTTCTGAGATATGCTTATCAAGTCTGCCCTTCCTCCTTTCTTTATGAATGCCAGCGAGGATCATTTCTGTTCCAGGGATAGACTTCTTGGGGTTTTCCAAGTATTCCGTCAGCATATCCTTGCCCCAGACGATGCCTTTGCTTTTGTTGGCATCTGTGCCCAAGAATCCTGGAGCCACACCAGTTTTTATCCAAAGAGTCCACTCCGATCAGGTCCAGTCCTGTTCTTGTCTTCTTTTCCAACTGTGGCACCATACATTCTTCTCAACAAAAAATCCTATTGTCCTTTTCAATGTCAACCATTGTGAATTTGGCTCTTACTCAAGCGAGCTTGTTAACCACTATTCTTAGTTCCTTTTCCTTTGATCAAGGACATGCTGTACTCCTAATAAAATGAATTTAATAGGAATATATGTAAAGTCTTACACTTGGCTTCAAAAACTAGACTTCACAAGTACAAGATGGGGGTATTCTTAGATGGAGGTTTTTCTGAAAAAGATCTGGGGATTTTAGTGGACTGCAAGATAAGTAGCAGTTAGATGGCACAGTAGATAGAGCACTAGACCTGGAGTCAGAAGGACCTGAGTTCAAATCCAGATCAGATACTTAAACTGTGTGACCCTTTGCAAGTCACTCTGCCCTGATTGTGCTCCCCAAAATAGACCAATATCACTTTAGTAAATATCATTATTTAAACCTCTTGAGGAGCTCAGGTAATAATAATAATGATGATGATGCTATCTAGCATCCATAGAGAACATTAAAGCTTACAAAGCACTTCATAAATATAATCTTATTTGATCATCCCAACAACCCTTAGAGGTAAATGTTATTATTGTTGTTATTATTTTTATGAAAACTAAAGCAGACATATGTGAAGTGACAGGCTGGATTTGAACTCAGGTTCAGTCTTCTGTCCACTGCAGTACCTAGCATAAGATAGAAACACCTGAAATAGAAATAATTTCCTAATTCATGGGAAAAGTCCAAAAGTATTAAGAAAAACATTCCCAAGAGCAGTTTGGTGCAATGGAAATGAGGACATGGGTTCAAATCCTACATCTGACCCTTATTGGCTATATGATCTTAGTTTAGTCAAGAATTCTTTCTGAACCTCATTAGGAAATATTTAACAAAATAAATAAAATTACAACAAAACATAAATAACATTACATTGCAAAGCTGAGAAAATATGTAGTCCAGAAGGATCATCATCCATTTCTATTTGAGTTTGACTCCTCTGGCCTAGATAACCTTGAGGAACTTAACATCTCTATCAGAGAAACATTTATTAAGTGCCCTCTGTATGCTAAGCTCATTACAGATATCATTTCACATGATCTAAGTATTTGCTGTTTTCATCTCAATTTTATAGTTGAGGAAACTGATGCAGTTACAGGTTAACTGACTTGCCCAGCCAGAAAGTATCTGAAACTTGAATTCAAATCTTCCTTTCTTACTCTAGGATTGGTGCCCTAGGTCCATCTACTGTGCCTCCTAGCTGCCTCTATCAAAGGAAACAATATGTACCTAAATAGATACAAAATAGATAAACAGTGATTGTCAGGGAGGACAATAGCTTCTGAGGGTAAAAATAATAATGGCAACTGTAGCTAGCATATATATACATATGTATGTATGTATGTATACATACACACTATATATATATGTGTGTATATATATATATATATCACCTACTCTGTGCTAAAGCTTTTAGAAATATTGACAACTAGTATTTTAACATAATTAACATGTATTAGACTCCTGCCATCTAGGGGAAAGGGTGGGGGGAAGGAGAGAAGAATTTGGAACAGAACGCTTTGCAAGGGTCAATGTTGAAAAATTACCCATGCATGTTTTGCAAATAAAAAGCTTGAATTTAAAAAAAAAAGAAAGAAATATTGACAACTTCGATCTAAGTGCTTTTTACAAGTATTCCCTCATTTGATCCTAACAACAGCCCTAGAAAGTAGGTGTTTTCTTATCTCCATTTCACATTTGAGGAAAATGAGTCAGATGGAGATTAAGTGACTTATCCAGACCACAGAGATAAAAAGTATCTGAAGGTTCCAATCCCAGTATGTTATTTATGGCACCACTTAGCTACCTCATTGCTTATTATTTCCCCAAGTTTTTGGTCTTAAATATGAGTAGGGAACAGGGTTTGGGTGGGTGGGGGCTCATGGAATGGAGGAGGGCAAGTAATTCAAAGGAATTTGGGAAGATGGTACCAAGAGAGAGGCGATGGGACCAGAGTTGCTGAGAATAAGGCTAGAATTTGCAGAAATGGAACTGTGTCCTGGAGTTCTCACAACACACTTGGCTTTCCTGGCAGACTACCGCACTGGACCTTGCTTCACCCAAGTCAATAACCAGGTGTGCCAGGGCCAGCTGAGTGGTCTCGTCTGCACCAAGACCATGTGCTGTGCCAGTGTGGGTCGTGCCTGGGGTCATCCCTGCGAGCCATGCCCTGCCCAGCCCCACCCATGCCGCAGAGGCTTCATTCCAAACATTCGAACCGGGGCCTGTCAAGGTAAAGAGAAGGGCAAATAACCATAAATTAAAATGGTGGGGGAATGACCAGAGGGAGGCTGGACCCCTGGGGGAGAGAAGGGTGGTGTTAAGACAAGGGAAGAAACTCCTGAGCCCTACTAGGGCAAATAGCTAAGCCCCCTGGGGAAGGTGTATACTAAGACTCATGGGAAGGTGACTCATTGGACATTGTGGGTTGGGAAGACTCACTGAGGAGACCTTGAGGCCTTTGGGTGAGTAGACTCACTGGGAAGATCCTCATTTTAGAACTGTGGGAGCAATGAGAAAGGGCAGGGGGACACTCCTTGCTAAGACTCTGAGTTTTATGGGATATGGGAATGGGCACAATAGGAGGTTCATGGCTGATAAGGATCAGAATTGGGAAGGATAATGGAACAAAAAGGGGATGAAGGTCCAATTAGAGCCTGAATCTGAGAGCGGATGAAAAGGGAATCTGGGTATATGGATTGTGGTGGGGCACTGGGGTGTCTTGGTGGAGGGCCCAATTTCTAGACTCTGGGCCAGACTTTGGGATCACTCTGTCTCTTTTTGTCCTTCACAGATGTGGATGAGTGCCGGGCCATCCCAGGCCTCTGTCAGGGTGGGAATTGCATCAACACTGTGGGCTCCTTTGAGTGCCGTTGTCCTGCTGGTCACCGGCTGGGTGAGGCCAGCCATAAATGTGAAGGTAGGGGAAACAGGAGGAAGGAGACGTGCATGAAGTCAGGAGAACAAGGGCAAAGAAGAAGGATTGAAATAGGACACAGAGTGGAGGGGGAATACTGGATTTGGAAGGGAGAGGGAACAAGCTTGCAAATATCATCTCCTTTGGTCCTCACATCAACCCTTGAAGTAGGTGCTGTTATTATCCCCATTTCACAAATGAGGCAGATAGTGGCTAAAAGACTTGTCCAGACTCACCCAAGTAAGTAAGTCTGTGAGGCCAGATTTAAATCCATCTCTTCCTGCCTTCAGGTCCAGTGATCCGCCACACCGTCTAACTGCCTTTGAGGTCACTGGAACTAATTGAGTGACCTCAGATCCCTACTCTGTAAAATGGTGGAGTTGGACGATAAATGGTGATTCCTTCCACCTCTACACCTGTAATCCTCAGTGAGAAACCAGATCCTCCTAGAATGTAACCCTACTTGGCCATTAAAAAAAAAAAAAATCAAACCTGTGATTTCATCAGCACACAGAACTCCTAATAAGGAAATTCCCTTCATAAATGCAGATTGACACCTGCTCTGCAAATGTATAGTCTTAGAGAGTTAAGTGACTTGCCAGGGTCAGAATTTAAACCCAGTTTTCTTACTTTTAGAGAGGACTCTCTCTATGACACTTCTTTGTTTCTCTGCTTAGAGTTCTGCAATAGTCCCAGCTCCTGTTTTGATAGTATTCAGAGTTTGCAAATAACCCTCTGTTTCTACAATAACCTTATAAAGTAAGGGAGGAGGGGCAAGAATTTTTATCCCTATTTCATAGATGAGGAAATTGAAGACCAGAGACTCATTTGCTTATTGTCGCACAACTAATTAAGTATCAATGCCCAGGCCCTCTGATTCTTAGGTCAATACTGTTTTTATTATACTGGAATATTTCTTCTATGTTGCGGACAGGACCTAGGCAGAGAAGAGAATAAGGGTGACCTTGGGCAAACCCCTTCACGTCTCTAAAATTTATCTGTGAAATGTCAGGAATAGTTCTTGAAACCTTTCCCACCATCAGAGGGCATTTGGACAGCACTATTGAAATGGGAACCATTGTGAAGAGGGGGACATGACCAAGGTGATGGAGGAAGGAAAATGGGGCTCTAGATGAGGGAGATATCCCAAGTGCTACCCTTGCCCCTGCCTCTCTTCAGATGTGGACGAGTGCAGCACCATTCCTGGTATCTGTGAGGGTGGAGAATGTGCCAACACGGTGGGGAGTTATGTCTGCACCTGTCCCCGAGGCTTCATGGCCAGTGCTGATGGTTCTCACTGCTTGGGTAAGATGGTTCTCAATGTCTTGGGCATCCTATGGGGATGGTTCAGGGCTCTCCCAACCCATATATGTGCCAGTCTTCAATCCACAGTAAGGTCATCCCACCCAGCCACCAGAGACCTTCCTGGCACCTAATGCTCAAGCACAGAGCACGTGTGCAAGACTACTGACTCACCCTCTGATTAAGACCTTGAATGAATGTTCTGTCCCCAAGCCAGGGACTTGTGGTTTCCTAATGCTATCTAATTAAGAAGGATGGGTTCCCAACTCCCTCTCTCTTGTAACTCCCACAAAACTCAGCTCTACCCTACTCTAAAACCTGAGGCCTTTTTCTCCCTGGTGGTCTGATATTAGCCTTTTTATTGTGAGAATCCAGATAGTGGGTATTTGGCTGGGTTCACCTTCTAAGAGGGGAATAAAGGCCCTTAGAATATAAGATGTCGGAACTGGAAGAGTCCTTAGAACACACAATGTCATAGCAGAGAGGGCCCTTAAACACAGAAAGTCAGAGCTGGGAGAACCCTAAGAATACAGACTGGCAAAATGGGGAGGACCCTTAAAACAAAGGATGTCAGAGTTGAGAGGGCCCTTAGAACACA
>JAJPUD010003537.1:213616-242740 GCA_023553655.1 Myrmecobius fasciatus | reverse complement strand
CTACAAAAAGGGCTGCCACAAACATTTTTGCACATGTGGGTCCCTTTCCCTCCTTTAAAATCTCTTTGGGATATAGGCCCAGTAGAAACACTGCTGGGTCAAAGGGTATGCACTGTTTGATAACTTTTTGAGCATAGCTCCAAATTGCTCTCCAGAATGGTTGGATCCATTCACAGTTCCACCAACAATGTATCAGTGTCCCAGTTTTCCCACATCCCCTCCAACAGTTATCATTATCATTTCCTGTCATTTTAGCCAATCTGACAGGTGTGTAGTGGTATCTCAGAGTTGTCTTAATTTGCATTTCTCTGATCAATAGTGACTTGGAGCACCTTTTCATGTGACCGGAAATAGTTTCAATTTCTTCGTCTGAAAATTGTCTGTTCATGTCTTTTGACCATTTGTCAATTGGAGAATGGCTTGAATTCTTATATATTTGAGTCAATTCTCTATATATTTTAGAAATGAGGCCTTTATCAGAACCTTTGGATGTAAAAATATTTTCCCAGTTTACTTCTACCCTTCTAATCTTGTCTGCATTCATTTTGTTTGTACAAAAACTTTTCAACTTGATATAGTCAAACTTATCTATTTTGTGATTAATGATGACCTCTAGTTCTTCTTTGGTCACAAATTCCTTCCCCCTCCACAGGTCTGAGAGGTAAACCATCCTACATTGTTCTAATTTGTTTATAATATCATTCTTTATGCCTAGATCATGAATCCATTTTGACCTTATCTTGGTATATGGTGTTAGGTGTGGGTCAATGCCTAATTTCTTCCAGACTAGTTTCCAATTATCCCAGCAGTTTTTGTCAAATAGTGAGTTTTTATCCCCAAAACTGGGGTCTTTGGGTTTATCAAACACTAGATTACAATTGTCATTGAGTATTTTGTTCTGTGAACCTAACCTATTCCACTGATCCACTACTCTATTTCTTATCCAGTACCAAATGGTTTTGGTGACCACTGCTTTATAACATAGTTTTTGATCTGGTGCAGCTAGGCCACCCTCATTTGCATTTTTTTTCATTAATTCCCTTGAAATTCTTGACCTTTTGTTTTTCCAGATGAATTTTGTCGTTATTTTTTCTAGTTCAGTTAAATACTCTCTTGGGAGTTTGATTGGTATAGCACTAAATAGATAGATTAGTTTAGGTAGTATTGCCATCTTTATTATATTCGCTCGACCTATCCAAGAGCACTTGATGTTTTTCCAATTGTTTAGATCTGACTTTATTTGTGTGGAGAGTGCTTTGTAGTTTTGCTCATATAGATCCTGACTTTCCCTTGGCAGATATATTCCCAAATATTTTATACTATCGATAGTTATTTTGAATGGAATTTCTCTTTGTATCTCTTGCTGTTGCATTTTGTTGGTGATGTATAAAAATGCTGATGATTTATGTGGATTTATTGACAAACCATCATTTAAAAAGCTGGGGTCTAAACTAAAGGCTAGAAACCTATAGGGCTAGAATTAAAACAAGCTTTTGAAAGGTCTAGCCAAATAAAAATGGTTTTTATATATGTAAATAAAGTTTTATTGTACTGAAAAATGAAAAATACAAAAACTTTTCTTGGCTCATAGATTTTATAAAAATAGTCAGGACTAGATTGGACCTGGAAGCCGCAATGTACCCAAGTCTTGGTCTAGACTTAAGAAAACATTAATAATACATATTAAAAGTGTGACACAAATTTTCAAGGAGCTGGTTGTTAAACATTTACAATCATACGACTGATAGCATGTCCAGATATATGGGAATCCTACCCTATGGCTACCAACCCTTTTATCTTCCAATCCCAGGGGATCAGGGGAGTCAGTTGTTAGATTTTAAAAGTAAAATAATAAAACACCTTCTAGCACCACTCTCTCCTCTTCCATGCTTCAGCAAACCCCATTTTAATCATTAATGGAGATCTTTCTTTGCTTTTCTTTGTATATAAGCCCAGCACTTAGCACCCTCCTGAACGAGTGTTTATTGACTTAATTTCCCAAAACAATGCTTGTATAAAATGTAAGCCCCTTGAGGACAGGGACTTTGTGTTTGTGTCCTTAATACCCAGCACATGCCAGGTGCTTAATAAATGCTTTGAATTGATTCCTTCCCTCTGAGACCTTTTCCTCTTTTGCCCTAACTGTGCCATAGGACCAAAATGCTCATCTGTTTCTAAAAATCGCTCCCTTCTCCTAGAAGGCTTTTTTGTTAGTCACCCAGTTGTTAATTCTTTCTCCTTTATATTTATTTATAATATAATTCCTTTATATTTATTTCTCTATATCCATGCTGTATCCCCCAGTAGAACATAACTTTGGAGCAAGGAATATTTCATTCTGTCTTTTCATCCTCCAGCTAACACATAATCAGTGCTTAATAAGTGTTTGCTCAACTGAATCATATACCTGGGACTCTTATCCACTGTGTCACCAAGCTGTCCCTTCCCTACCTATGCCCTGTTTAACAATACGAGAGGCACTGTGGCTAGACAGAGATCTCCCTTAAACTTGATTAAATTACAGAAAGTCATGGTTCCCCACCCCTGCCTGTCCATCAGTGTTGGGGGTGACGTCACCCAGTCCTCTGGTATCTGTCACACAATCGAGATAACCCCTACGTGTATGTACCTGAAAATGATTCTGCAATCTGGAAAAGGATTTGAGATGCAAGGGCCCAATCTCTTTTGCTGACATTGAAATAATTCTCCTTATTTCATTATGAAAGTTATCAATAAAAGCTGGCCCCACTTTGAAGTCATTGCTGATGTCTAATAACCAGTCAATCTGTTGCTACCTTGAAGTACTTATGATAAACTCCTTTTAATTCTCTTTGTCCTGAGTTTTGCCTCCTTAATCAAGATAAAAAGACTCCAAAGATTTTTTCTTTCAACAAAATGCATTTCTCTTCTTGGTTGGCTTTGAAAAGGGGGAAAGAAGAAAAAAGGGAAGAGAATGAAAGAGGCAAGAAGTAAAATTTTCAGCTTTTTTAGAGAAAAGAATGATAGCATAATAATAATAAATGATATTTTCAGTTCCATAGTCTCCAATGCTCTATACACTCACTTATCCACAATTGTGCAGCACCACTTCAGAGAAGTTTTGACTTGCTAAGTATGATGCAATGCAATCACTTTAGGAAATAATGATCTAATTCCATTTACTAGTTCAACCTCAGAACTAAAGGATAACCTCAGGGTTTAGCTGAAGTGTATATTCTTCTTATGGAGCTTTTCACAATTATCTTTAGTTGAATTAGCAGCTCTGTGGCCATACTCTCCATCAGCCCACTTGCAGATCTACTGAAGAGGGTTTAGCTAAAATAAATACCTTGGACTCCAAACGAAAGAAATGATTTTGCTCTGGCTCATTAGTAATTCCCGTAGAACAAGTTCTTCCTCTGCCAACACAGATCACAATCCCTCTATGACTTAGAAAAGGGTCTTCATGAATTGCCCTGGCAAAAAATTCATTACTCTGTGGTCATCTTGTTACTGGATCCTCTTCTAACATGTTAGGCTGACCATTGGACAAGCAATTCAGTCTTTTTTCAATTGTCTCTCTTGTGGACATCCCAGCCACAGTGCAGTTCTGAAGTTGGAGGTGACCTCTGAAGCCACAGTCCAAGACACTCATTTTACAGATGAGGAACCCGAGGTCTACAAAAGTTAAGTGGCTTTTCCAAAGACACACTGATGGAAAATATCAAAAGCTAGGTTTGAACCCAGGTTCTTGAACTCCAAATCCAGTATTCTTTCACTATACTTTAGTGCTTTAAAGGATGTGTAGGATCCCAGCTGGCAGCTATGGGCATTAAGGTGCAAAAGTGCATTCCAAGCATGGAGATGGCACGGGTTGCTGTCATTCAGTCGTTTCAGTCATATCTGACTCTGGGACTTCATTTGGGGTTTTTGTGGCAAAGATACTGGAGTGGCTGGCCACTTCCTTCTTCAACTTATTTTAAAGATGAGGAAACTGTGGTAAGTAACTTGCCCAGCATCACACAGTTAATGTGTTTGAGGATGGATTTGAACTTACTTGGGAAGATGAATCTTCTTGACTTTAGGCTCAATACTCTGTCCATTGGACCACATCAGAAAATGGAAAATTTGGTATATGTTTCAGGAGAGGTGAGCAGATTTTCTGGTTCAATATAGTTATTAAAATAGAAGCCAGCTAGATGAAAGACTGAATAGAGTACTGGGCTCAGAATCAGGAAGAACTGAATTCAAATCCAGTCTCAGAAACTTCCTCACTGTGTGAACCTGAGTAAGACTCTTAACCTCCGTTTACCTATGAATTGATTCACCATTGGAGAAAAAAATGGCAAACCACTTCAGTATTTTTGCCAAGAAAAACCCATGGACAAGGGCAGCTAGGTGGTGCAGTGAATAGAGCACCAGCCCTGAAGTCAGGAGGACCCGAGTTCAAATCTGATCTCAGACACTTAACACTTCCTAGCTGCATGACCCTGGACAAGTCACTTAACCTCAATTGCCTCAGCAAATAAAAAAAAATAGAAAGAAAAACCCATGGACAGAAGGCAACATGGCCAGGAAGAGTTGGCAATGCCTAAACAACTAAACAATAGGCTTTACAAATAAATTGGTTCTGAGCTATAGTTCAGTTTAAAAAACAAAAAACAAAACATCAGAACTTTAAAGGTAGATAAGACTATAAAAAATCTTCTAGTCAAAACCTTACAGTTTAAGCAGAAAGAAGTTTAACCTAATGGATCACCAAGTCTTTCCAACACCTGTCAGGTGCTGTTTCAGAAGGTACTGAATTCTATGTTCTTTTAGAGAAAGGGATGGAGTTAAATCTCCTGCTTCTTCAGTCTCAGGGGCTACAAATTCTCACTCTGTGAGAAGTGCCCATTCACTTTTCGTCTCTGGTCAATATAATGCCCCAGTAAATGTGATCCCATTTTCTGGGGGTTTACGGTGTTTATATCAGATGAAAATTTATAGTCACATTAGCCTAGCAACATTCAAAACTTTCAGAAGTTTGGCTTTCTGTTCCGATTTAAATTTCTATGTGTCTACAGCTCCTCCTTAGCTAGCTTCTTTTTATTTGAGGCAAAATCAGGAGACAGAAAACTTTTAGGTAAAGGAAAAGAATGGAGCATATTATAGTGTCTACTACTGGATAGGCACAGGGAGGGAAATTTGGGGAAAATGCAGATCTTTTGGGAGAAACTCCTTCAATCTTTGAAGAAGTGAATGCAAGCTGTGGCTTTAGCTGGAATGCTCTGTTCTAAGATGTTTATCAGGTCTGCTGCAATAGCACATCCCCTTTCGGTTTCTCCTTTCACCTAAGGGCCCTATGCTGTAGATTCTTTTCACTATGGCTCCTTACATTCTGTATAGATCTGAGGGTACATCTCCTCCAAACGTCTCCTCAATCCTCAACCAACTAGAATTTATTATTTTTTATTTATTTTATTTTATTATTTTATATTGTTATCATATTAGTTCATATCATATATATATAATTATATGATATTTAAATTTCTAATTACTTTATTAAATGTACTTAATATTTTATTATATAATAATGTTATTATTATTATTAAATACTCTATAGTGTCCAGCACTATGCTAAGTGCCGGTTTACAAAGAAGGGCAAAAATAAAAACCAAACAACAACAAAACCCCTTCTCTGAAAAAGTTCATAGCCCAAGAGCAGAGAATAATGTTTCTCTCTTTAAAAATTCCCAGCTATGACTCAAGCCTCCATGTGCCTCAAAAATTACGACTGTTTCAAACTGCTCACAGATCTGTCTGGCCTCTCCAAATCCCAGAAAGCCAATTGATTTTTAAACCACTGTTAGCTATTTATTAAGTGCCTACTATGTGCCAGGTACTGCACTGAATGTAGGTTCAGAAAAGATAGGTTGCTGGCTCAAGACTGGCAAAGCTGGGATGTAAATCTAAGACTTATACCAGGCCAAGACTCCTCTCTCTCTCTCCCTTCCATCTTGTTGCTTGGAATTTTTTCTTTTTGTATCCCTCTGAAATTCCTTCCCCCACTCTATGGCCTCATTCCTGTCCTCCAGGCCTTCTATATGAATGCCTACTAATATAACGTCTGTCTTCATCTGTCTTATTATTAGTTCACTCCCTCCCACTTAAAAATTATTACAGTAAATATACTTTGCAATTAATAATAACAGTAACAACAAAAATAATAATAGCTGGCTTTTATATGTACCTACTAAGTACTCAGTGCTAATTGCCTCATAAGTATTATATCTCACTGATCTTTACAATATCTCTGGGAGGTAGGTAATTTTGAACAAAAATTCAACCAGAAAAAGACTAAGAAACATCCCTATCTCCTTACAGGGAAGGTCTGGCTCACTGCAAAAGGATGAAGCCTAAGTCCTACTTGAGAGAATGAATCATACTTTTTCTCTTTAATTATTCTGAGTTAAAGATGAGAGCATATGTATGCAGAGGAGAACTGTGGGAACCGAGTGTGGATTACAACATAGTATTTTGCCTCTTTTTGTTGTTGTTTATTTGCATTTTGTTTTCTTTCTCTTTTTTTCTTTTTGATCTGATATTTCTTGTGCAACATATTAATTGTGAAAATATATATAGAATTGTTTAACATATACTGTATTACTTGCTGTCTAAGTGGGGAAGGGAGGGAGAAAAAATTGCAACACAAGGTTTTGCAAGGGTGAATGATGAAAACTTATCTGTGCATAAGTTTTGAAAATAAAAAGCTTTAATAAAAAAAAAGAATTCAACTTAAAAGATGAAAGCATAGCAGTGGCCATGGTTCTTGAAACCATGTCAACATAGTTGAAGCTCTAGCTAGTTCAACCAACCTAGAAGGATGTTTTATGTTGTCCTACCAGTCTACCAAATAGGTAGTAAACACTTCTGGAATAATCACTAAGAAATCCATTGGCCGTAGTGATCCAACAAAATAAACATTGTCCCAAAATTCTTAGTGCAGTTTTTAAGTTATTAAAGCAAAAAACCTGCATTAAGACTTTTGGTATGCCCTGTATAAGCCATCCTCCCCCCTCAAAAAAATGAGAGCAACAAAAATGTATTTATCTATGCTAGGAACAAGGCTGATGTCACTTCACAGGAAGTTAGAACTTGGGGAATATAAAAATGTGAAATGAAACTTCTGGGGACAGGCCAATTTAAACAATCTTGGTATAGAGGACACAGAACTGGATTTAGGCAAAGCCAAGTTCAAATCCTTCCTCAGGCATTTTCACCATTATATCTCAGAGTCTCTGTTTCTTTATTCAGAAAGGGGGGGGACTGGAAATACTTATACTTTATTCCAGGAGTTGGGGTACAAAACATAGCAGACAGAGGTTCAACTGCAAAACCAAATTCAAATCCTTCCTCTGACATTTTCACCACTATATCTCAGTCTCTATTTATTTGGAAAGAGGAGCTGGAAATATTTATACTTTATTCCAGGAGTTGGGGTACAACACCATAGCAGATGAGGGTCTACCTTGGAGCTGGCAAAAGCTGACTTTTCAGACCTTGCCTCTAATACATACTATGTGACTATGAAATAGATCATTGAAACTCTCTAAGGCTCTTAACTGAAGAGAAGTCTCTGACCTTCATTGATGGGAAAAGTTTCCACATTAGAAATTTCTTATACCAAAGGCCCCATAACTTTCCCTTCCCTTTCCCCCTTCAAAAACTTTGTCAATTGTTGTTATGTGATAATGTCCATGAGGTACTTTACAAACTATTAATCACTACTTAAGTATCAACTATTACTATTTTGAAGAATACAGATATTTTCAATCCAGTGACTATTGGCGAGTTACAGTCCCTTTTTTTAGCCTAAATTTGAACAGTGACTTCTACTTCAGACATGTGTAAGCTTCTCTTTAGTTCAGACTCCAGTACCTCCTGCCCCTATTCTAGGACAACATTTCAGAGGTCTCCTCCTTCTCCATATTTAGTTTCTCCTTCTCTCAGGGTCCCAATCACCCCCACACACACAATCCCCTTTAGCCGTCATTCTCTACTTTGAAACGATTTGCCCACATTTTTAAAAACCTTCAGGTAGCGCTCCTCCCCTCCCCTCAAATCAATATACCCAATATGGTCACGGCTGCTTGTCATGAGCCCTACAGCTCCTTTGGTCAAAATCAGACCAGCTCCAAGCCCAGAATGCCCAAAGCCAAAGAAACATAAAACAGGAGCTGTGCCAGTCACTACAAGAGATGAGCGCAAGTGCCAAAGGTTAATGCATGGATTCTTGGCTCCCTGGGGAATCTGGAACTTGCTGACTCGGCTAGTGCCGGGAGCTCTGGGCCACAGGCCAAGGAGGTGGCTTCCTCTCCTGAGGACTTGCCCCAGCACCTGAGCATTTCCTGACACAAATGTTCCCAATCACAACTAACAGGGAGATGATGAGCTGTCTTGGGCTCATTTGTTTCACTGCAAAGAAAAATCGACATATCAGGATGAAACCCTGAGAGCTGGGTGCTCAGACTGGAGAGGAAACAATAAAAGCCAATTCCTTCTGAGGCTGTAACTAATTTTTTTTTTAAACGATGTGCATCAATGAGATCCTGAAACAAAGTACTTATTCCCTGCTACAGTGAGTCACTTCAGCTGTCCTGTGGCTGGATTTCAACTAAATGCTCTGCTCTGCATACATTTTATTTGTATATTTCCTGACAATTATGATAATATAAATGACACTGACACAGTACTTGAAAGTTTACATACATTATCCTACAAGATACATCCAAACATTGATTCCTACAAGAATCTAAGGTGGGTGCTATTAATTGATAGAAAGGAGGTAGCTAAGGAGTCCTGCAGAATGCACATACAGTCTGGAGGCAGGAAGACCAGGATTCAAATTCAGCCTCATATACTCACTAGCTGTATAACCTTGGGCATAACCTCTGCTTGCCTCAGTTTCCTCATCCGAAAAAATGGGCATAATAACAGCACCTCTCTCCCAAGATTATTTTGAGGAACAAATGAGGAACATAGTAGGCATTATATAAATGTTTTGTTGTTGCTTAGCTATTCCAGTCTTATCTGATTTTCTCTATAAGGTGAGTGATATTGTGCTAGAAAGGAGGTAGCTAAGAAGTCCAGCAGACTGCACATACAACCCAGAGACAGTAAGAGCAGGATTCAAATTCAGCCTCATATACTTACTAGCTGTATGACCTTGAGCATAACCTCTGCCTGCCTCAGTTTCCTCATCTGAAAAAATGGGCGTAATAATAACACTTCTCTTCCAAGATTATTTTGAGGAACAAATGAGAAGGACATTGCACATAGTAGGCATTATATAAATGTTTTGTTGTTGCTTAGCCGTTCCAGTCTTGTCTGACTGACTCAGTATGATGCCAGTTGGGGTTTTCTTAGCAAAGATACTGGAGTGGTTTGCCATTTCCTAATCCGGCTCATTTTACAAATGAAGAAACAAAGGTCAACAGGGTTAAATGACTTGCTCAGAGTCACCCTAGTGCCTGAGGCTGGACTGGAACTCAGGAAGATGAGGCTTCCTGACTCCAGTCTTTAAACTATATCGACTGCACCATCCAGCTACCAAGTATATGAATGTCAGTTATTATTGCTGAGGCAATCTAGGTAGGACTGAATGGTGGGCATAAAGTATTGAAGACCCCTCTTTCTGAGTTCAAATCCAGCCTCAGACACTTACTGTGTGACCTTGGCACTTATTCCTGCTGGCCTCTGGCTCTGTGTGTGATTTGCCCAAAGTGACCAGCCTCAGAGGCACCAAATCTAAGTTTCCCTTGCCTCATTTCCAATACCCCTACCGTTATCCCATCCCATCTCCTCCTCCCTCCTTTCTCATCCCCTTTCCATTACTTTCTGTAAGCTCAGCTTTTAGAGCTTCTGAAAGCCTTTCTTTTACTCTGATCTCATGCCCATCATCATCTGGAGCATTCAGCTCCCCCTCTACTCTGTCACAGTTAAATAGCAATCACTATATTCTAAGGCTGAACAAGAATCCCTTCAGATGCCCCTCAATAAGGAAAGCAGCCATCAACCAGCCAAGCAAAGCCACGGTTTAAGTACAGAATCTTAACCAAGTACAAGCTAGTTGTTTATTATCATTCAGAATACACACACCCCAACAAAAGTTTGTCTGTCGTGGGCAAGACAAATGGTCCAGGCAGAGCCAGTGCTTGGGGACTGACAGCTGAGATATATTTAAGGACAGTAATAAACCTCTCTGTAGTCTCAAGTGTCTGGCCTTAAGTGTGCAAACTGCAAAAATGAGGGCTGACTGGAACACGTAGGTAAGACACTCGACGGGTTATTCTCAGCTATGTGAGCCCAATGAATCATCGTCTTCACTCCTCGTCCACGCCCAGCCTACCCCCACTGGCATCCACCCAGCAGGCTGACCCGACACTTCCTTCAGCTGGTCAGGTCACCCTTTCCCCTAAGCAAGGGCCAGAGGCCCACAGACCAAGCTGAGATTCAAGCTCTATTTAGGACATTCCTGTACCCCAAGGAGGATGTGCCTCAGTGCAATCATTTATACGCCAGAAGGTTGTCTCTATTTTTTTTTTAGAGCGCCTGCAAGTCAATTATCTTTTATTTGGATCTAGACCAGGATTTCACTGGGGAGATTCTTGGGGTGGCAATTCATCTGGGGCTTCTAGTCAGAGGCGCGTGGGGCACTGAGATGCAAGTGACTCACTAGTAGGGTCACCGAGCAACAGCAGACGGATGACTTGCTCCCAAGTTTCCCAGACTTTGAGGCTGTATCTCTAGTCACCATGACTTGCTGTCTTTCTAAGATAGGATCTTCTTCACGTACGTTAGCCTTTCCAGTAAAAAGAAAAAAAAAAGCATCCCTTACCCCTTTTTTGTGTCCCGGTTGTGTTCTAATACACATTTTTCAGGAGCCAAAAGATGTGTGTGTTATAAGCATAATATCTGCTTTCCCTTACACTGACTACTGTCAATAGTAAATATAAAAACTCTTTTTCTGTCTCTTCCCAAATAATAATAATAATAATAAGATGATGATAAAGAACATTTATTAAGCCCAACTATGTGCCAGGTACTGTGCTAAACTAAGTATCATGATATGAAGAAAGGCCAAACAATGAAGTTTTCAAAACCTTTGATATGAAGGTTTCAAAACCCTATGCTGAGAATAACACAATATACGAGGAACTATTATTACCCCCTTTTGCAGATAAAGGAGATGGGCTTAGAGAGAGCAGGTGACTTGGCAGCAAGGATACAAAGACTAAGCTTAAGCAATGTCTTTCTCCACTTCAGCTGCCCTGATCTTTTCTTTACCCCATGCTGCCTTTCTCATATATGATCATTATTATATTTTTACACCTTAGCTTTTCTTTTTTTTAAACTTTTGATATATTTTAATAGAACCTTTATTTCCAGATATATGATTGATCCTCCCACCCTTCACAGAAAGTCATTCCTTATAAAAGAAAAAACAAAGCAATTTGACAAAACTATTATTATTATTATAAACAATATATGACTGTGCAGCTAGTAGCGTGGTAGATAGTGTACTGGGCCTGGAGTCAGGAGAACTTGAGTTCAAACCCAGCCTCAAACACTTATTGTTTAGTTGTGTGACTCTGGGCAAGTCACTTAATCCCATTTGCCTCAGTTTCCTCACCTGTAAAATGAGCTGAAGAAGGAAATACATTTTTGTCAAGAAAACCCTAAATGGGATCATGAAGACCCCTTATAAACCCCAAGACATAAGTGAACAACAACAAATAGCAAATTAAGTTAAATAGTATCTACACTGTTTTCTACCTTGAGTTCCACAGTAGTCAAAAAGAAATAGAAGTACATTTTATATAACCAAATTTGTATCTATTAATTAAATGATATTGAGTTTTTGTTGTTGCTGTTCTTCCCACTTATATTGCTGTTTTCTTGGTTCTGCTTAATTCACTTTACATCTATTTAACTCTTCCCATATTCTCTATATTTAGCACTTCTTATCACTCTGTAATAATATACTAATTTGCTTGGCTATTTCCCAAATTATGGGTACTTTCTTTGTTTCCAGTTATTCCATCCTACAAAAGAAGGTATTTTTCTAAAGATATAGTCATTTTGGGGCAGCTAGGTGGAGTAGTGGTTAGAGCACCAGCCCTGAAGTCAGGAGGACCTGAGTTCAAATCTGGTCTCAGACACTTCCTAGCTGTGTGACCCTGGGCAAGTCACTTAACCCCAACTGCCTCAGCAAAAAGCAAAAAAAAAAAAAAAAAAAGATATAGTCATTTTTAGTTTTTGTATTATCCAAATTACTTCCTTAGATATGTTTTTTAACTGTACAAATATCCTATACCTAATTCATTTAGAGATTGGACAGAGAGTAGAAAATAATGACTTGATTAGAAAAATCCAGAGCCTGAATGAGCTTCGTGCTGTCATCAAATTTAGTCTTTAAATTCAGTCGAGTTATTTTGTCAAATGAGTCAAATGGCTAAACATTAAGGATTGGCAGAAAATGGTTCTTTCCTTAACTGGATATTTTCAACCAGGTACTGGGCAGTCATTGGTCAGGATACCTAAAGGGATTATTCCTCATGACTGAGTAAAGTTTACACATACACATAAAATTTACTAGGGCACATAGAATAGGTCGCTGCCAATAAAACACATTTTTTTGCTGTCTCTAAGTCTCAAGAATCCTGAAGTTATTATCATATGCTTCTTTAATAAAATACTTCTTAATTTGGAAGTCTCCCCTTTATGCTGAACAGACTCTTCTGCTTTTTGTTTTTTGTTGTTTTTTCCACATGACTCTTTTGGGCTAATTTATGTGGAAATAACCTACATGGGTTTTATTCTCTCAGGGCAAGAGGTTTCCAATTTCAGATACTGCCATAGAGGGTACAAGAAGTTTATCATGGAAGAAATTTTTCTCTATGAAAAATTCATCTTAATTTTATTTCCCACACATATATGCATGGCGAACTCCAGAATTTATCTCATATTCATACTGAATAGGGCCACAGAGAGATTTACTGAAAACCAGAGTAGAGAGAACAGAAAGTGTTAAGAATTTCCCCCTCTTGCTTTACTGGGTTCAAGCAAAAGGATAATTTTGGTTTTGTCTCTGAATCCATAAGAGCTAGCACAATACATTTGGTCTTTGTATTCCCAGCCGCCCAGCACAGATCTTCCCAAAAGGTAAGTGTTTCAGAAATGCTTGCTGAATTGAATTAAACCCAGAAAATTACATTTTCGGCTATAAAGGCAAAATAGATGAAGAGGGAAAAGTGGGCCCGACAACACATTCATTTGTTCTGTCTTCATTACGTAAACATATACAGAATTTCTATCATCTATAGAGGATTAGACACCATTTACATGCCTAATCACCCAATTGCTTTAGAGACTTGGATTGGCATAATATACAGATTGTAGCCCATGTGCACTTGGGGTAATTAAGAATGAGTAATAATAATTACAAACAGCAGACCAGCTGTGCAATAATTAATAAGAAGTTTCTGAAGCCCACAACTCTTCCCTGGTTTGCCTGGTTTGGGGAACTAAAGAAAGCCCTTGACCTTCAAAAATCAAACACAAGGATTTCTGGTCCTACTCCCACAGATTCCAAGAGACACACCTAAGTCCTTTTCTCCCAATTCTACTTTTAACTGGAGCCAGCCAATAGCTGCTATTAGCCAAACATGATGCTGAATTTGTGTACAAAGCTTGCCCTCGCCATGCCTACAGATGTAGTCAACAGCTCTGACAATGGCACCATCATTCAATGAAGAATTCGCTGGTGGGCTTGTCTGCTTGTGATTCAATTTCTGGGCACCCCACACCCACGCAAGAGTAAGTGTCTGGAGGAACATGCTCCCTGTTCTTCTGTGTTCCCTCCCAAGGTTGGTACAGGGTAATGTACATGGCAGACAGGTGTGCAGTAAATGAATAAGAACTAAGAATGAATAAAATATTTGTATTTTTAGTATAGTCCCTGACATAGTGAGTACTTTTAAAAAAATGCATGACTATCTCAATGAAGATTTAGGGGATAGGGTCAGAAGGAAATAGGTGGTGATAGAGAGGACTAACTTTATCTACAACCTTTCCTTTGTCAATTCCTGATTATATGTCAGATAATGCTGTGAATTCTATCTCTACCAAAGAGATAGATAAAAGAGAGACCTATCAGTCTCTACAATTATAAACTCCACATGAGAAGAACCATATATTACCTATAATCCATTACATTATTTATAATTTGTATCTTCGCCAATTGTTTGCTTTACATAGTTTAATTTCATTATTACTGGGACTTCTACCTCTAACCATCATAAAAACAGAAATCTTCCAAATAGAGTTGCAAGGAACCTTAACTTTCACGTTGTTCAACACTCTAAAAAGGAGAGAGGAAAGGTCACTTTCCAAAGGCTTTACATGGAAGAGAAAATCTGATCCCAGAGCATAGGTCTCAGTATCTGTCCAGTTTGTTCCATTACACCACACTGCCACCTAGATACTAATAACCAATTGACAGAGGTTAGGTTTCTCTATGGGATTTTAAGGAAACTGTAATACTTAATAGCTAAAAATAGCAGTTAGCATTTATAGGGGAGAGTAAAAAAAAAAAAAGAAAAGAAGGAGAAGGGCTAAGGGGCAAAAAGAAGAAAGAAAAAGAATTTATCTATGGGGAGAGGTATTTTGAGGTCTTTCTTCTAGAAGAAGAGTTAGGTTCCAAAAAAGTTTCCATTTGGGTTCCACGTCAGAAGTGAACTATCTGAGGGAGAAATGAGAGCCAAAAAGAACACAAGGAAAGTGGTCATTTGCAACAATCAGCCTTGGAGGATTTCCTCTACCCTATTATTAACAAGTGGATAGAAAAAGCATTTGATTATTTCTTCTCTTACACACTGAATACCAACAAAGTGAGTGACAATAGTCATCAACAAGAAGGCTCTTGCTCCTTAAAGGATGTGAGAATTTCTAAAAGGGGAGGGAAGAAGGAAAAGAAGAGGAAGAGAGAATTACATTGAGCATTTATACAGGCAATCCTGATTTTCTAAGCAACTTGAGATTCACTGATTTTCATAGAGACTCAAAAGTGATACAAATTAAGGGGAAGTGAAAGATGGCACTATCAGCTGGGGAAAAAGTCCTGACAAGCAAGCCATTTCTCCATCTTTGTTCACCCACCCTCCAACCTTTGAGTCATTTTGACCTTCAAAAGTCCCCTTGAGATGACCCAAGGATGGAAAGAACAAATCAAAGATATACAAAAAGAGCAAATCCAAAAGACACTTGGCTCTCCAAAACCCTAATGACTTCAGATATATTTTTCAAAAAAAAATTTAATTTTTCAAATACATAGTTACCAGAATGATTTGCTTTTAATGATAATGGAAAAAGAGAACACCATTCTAAGGTTAACAGGATGAATGTCTTGTTTTGCTATATTCAGAGAAAAAGAAGCTCTTAATTCAAGCTTCCTGGACCTCTCATCTTTGCATTTCTTTGCAGACTTGCAGGACCATGTGTATTGGGCATTGCATACTGCAGACTTTTTCTCAGTATGTTGGTTGGTTTTGCTGACTTTTTCTTTTCCCTTTTTATTGTTATTTAAAAATTGGCTTTCTAGTTCAAGGAATGAGAAGGATGTGTTGTAAAATGTTAAGTGATAAACAAAAGACAGATAAATTTTTAAAAAAAGAGATGTGCTATTCAAATCACATAGGAAAAGGAAGGTCTTCTATATTCTAAGAAGAGATATAAAATTATTATTAATTAAATGTTCCCTAAAACATTAGTTTTAGAAAGGCTGTAATTTGAGAAATGAGATATAATACATGGGACTAATGATTCTTCATAGATCAACTAGGCTCTCTATAAACTATGTATAGTATATTTCAATTGATTTTATAGAACTAGAGTAAACACTTTCCACTTTTAATTAAAAGCAACATAGATAGGTTTTTATTTTATGAGTTGTTGATTTCCTAGTCTTAGTATTTATTTCATGAAGAAGACTTGGTCATTTGAAAAGGACTTCAGAGGTCACAACCCAAAAAGGCTCTGGTGACATTTGATCACCTCCCCCCCCCTCCCCTTGGACACTTGAGGAACAGACTGTTAGAATGGTTTAAAAGCTCTTCCTTATTCTGAAATAAAGTGTGCCTCCCTGTAAATTCCACCTATTCGCTCCCGTTTCACCTTCTGTAAGAACAAGGAATTCTACGCCCTCTTCACCATAATAAAATGTCACCTGTTGTTTACCCCTATAAGACTTTCCTTTCAAGGAAAGGGCCCCACATGTGCAAGAATGTTTGTGGCAGCCCTTTTTGTAGTGGCTAGAAACTGGAAATTGAATAGATGCCCATCAATTGGAGAATGGCTGAATAAATTATGGTATATGAATGTTAGGGAATATTATTGTTCTGTAAGAAATGACCAGCAAGATGATTTCAGAGAGTCTTGGAGAGACTTACATGAACTGATGCTGAGTGAAATGAGCAGAACCAGGAGATCATTATACACGGCAACAACAGTACTATATGACGATCAGTTCTGATGGACATGGCTCTCTTCAACAATGAAATGTTTCAAACCACCTCCAATTGTTCACTGAAGAAAGCCATATACACCCAGAGAGAGGAATGTGAAATGTGGACCACAACATAACATTCTCATACTCCTTGATTGATGTTTCCTTACATTGTGTTTCCTTTATCTGATATATCTTTTGTGTAGATAAGATTTTTCTTGCACAACAATGATAAGTTTGGAAATATGTATACATATATTCGATTTGCCAATATTTTAACATAATTAACACGTAGTAGATATCCTGCCATCTAGGGGAAGGGTGGGGAGTTGGGGGGGAAAATTTGTAAAAGAAAGCTATGTAAGGGTTATTGTTGAAGAATTACCCACACATATGTTATGCAAATAAAATTTAAAAAAAAAAAGACTTTCCTTCCAAGGAATCAAATCCCCACTACAAGGCAAATTAATCTGAACTTGCTACTGAAGGAGGGAGATCACAAGAAATTAAAGACTTTGGTGGGGAAGACCAACTGGAAGGCATCCGGATGCTACTCTACTGGGGGGCTGCTTTTTGCAAAGATCTGAAAGCCTTGGGGCAGCTAGGTGGCTTAGTGGATAGAGCACCAGCCCTGAACTCAGGAAGACCTGAGGTTCAAATCTGGTCTCAGACACTTAATATTCCCTAGCTGTGTGACCCTGGGCAAGTCACTTAACCTCAATTGCCTCAGCAAAAAGCAAAAAAAAAAAAAAAAAAATCTAAAAGCCTTAGCTGAAGAGGATTCTGAACTCTGCCTTCCTTCTACCTTCCCCAAGCTGACTTAATAAGAGAACTGAAGTATGGGTAACTTGACTATTCAATTGAACCTCCTAAACATGTATAAAGTATGTATAAACATATTGGTACCTACAATACCAAAGTCACAACGTAATGGTTGGAGAGCTGGCCTCCAAGCTAGAACTACTTTTGTTTTCATGTGGTTTCTGACAGGTAGGAGTAGGAGTAGTAACCTCTCAGTACTCCAAGTCAGTTTGCTAAATACTTTGCAACACAGCTTAGCACTGCTCAAATAGGATTATAAAAATAGTTTGGAAATATTTAATAAAATGAATAAAAATACAACAAAACACACTTAAGGATAGTATGTGATTTTCTAAATAAATGTGTGCTGACAGGGATTCTTACACACTGTTTGGTGGTTCAAGGCAATTCTTCCCTCCCCTCCATAATATTTTATTTTTCCAAATACATGTAAAGATAGTTTTCAACATCATTTTTGCAAGACTTTGTGTTATTACAAATTTTTCTTCCTTCTCTTACCTTTCCTCTCTCCAAAACAGCAAGCAATCTAATATAGGTTAAATATGTGCATTTTTAGGCAACTCTTCAAAGCTATAAAGGGAGATCTACAAGGAAAGAGTTTTTCCTTATGGGAATTCCTTAGGCCCCTTATGGGGTCACATAATTGAATGTGGGGGTCACAAAATTATAATTTATTATCAGAAAGCATTTGATTTGTATACCTATTTTATATACCTATATACCTGGGGCTGCATAAAAAATTTCTCAGGCGAAAAGGGATTGAAAATGGAAAAAGATCAGGCCTTCAATGAAATAAAAAGTATTGTTAGGTACCTATATCTCTGTTTAGGGAAAAGCAAATCATTATCAATCTTTATCAATCCTGAGAACAAAAGTAAGTTATTCTGCATCTACAGTTTCTCTGGTATGTAGTGAGATGAGAGACAGATGATAAAAGAAAGAAATAGTGAGAAGAGAGAAAGGAAGAGAAATATGAGAGGGAAGGAGAATGAAAAGGAAAGGGAGAGAAGAGGGAGAAGGAAGAGAGACAGAGACAAAGATAGAGAGAGAAAGAGACAGACAGAGCCAGAAACAGAGAGAGAGAGAAATACAAAGAGAGACAGAAATGGAAAGGGGGAAGAAGAGGAGAGAAAAGGATCTCTTCCATTAGAATGTAAACTAAAGGGCAAAGACTATTATTTTTTTTCTTTGTATTGCCAGTGCTTAGTACAGGGCTTGGCAGTAATAAGCATTTAATAAAAAGCTTTTTCACACACTGATTTTCAATCTTGATGTCAAGGAGTTAAAGATTCATCAGGGTTGGAATAAGGCTTTAATAGCCCTAACTACAAAGAGGCTGGCAGAAGCACAGAACTTTGGGGTCAGTAGCTACTTAGAAGCCCACCTAGTCTGACCTCCCAAAAAAGGCAAGCATCCCTTCCACAGACTCCCAGAGATCTGGTCATCCAATCTCTGCTTCAATACCTCCAGCAACAGAAGCTCATTACCTAACAAAATAGACCATTTTAATTATTACAAAGTATAACTTCCCTTCATTGGCCTAGTTCTGGTCTCTGGAAGAAAGACACAGTTAGCATTTATATTATGTTTTACAGTTTACAAAGTCTGTACCACCAGCTCTCAGACAGTTGGGTGACTGTAATTACACTTTTATTGCAAAATACGACGTTTGCTGATTTTTTCCCCTTTTCTTACAAGAAAAGTTCCTCTTGCTACAGTTATTGCAATTATAAATGGGAGTTTGTGCCAGATGAATGGACTGTCCAAAGTAGAGACCTTCTCGGGTTTCTGGGTGGAGACTTGAGCCAAAAGAAGTGTGACATCCCTATAAAGAAATATGAGCCTCGGTGCCCCAGACATGTGTGACACAGGGTCAAGCATCCAAATATACACGACCTCCTCCCATTACAGAAGAATGTAAAAGGAAGTAAAGTGAGAAAAGGATATAGGTCTTCAAGTCCAAGATAGGGATGACCACTGGGGCATAGAATTTCAGGGCTTGTCGAGGGTGACCTACACCTGAAGGAGAATCCTTCCCTACAGCACTCTGGCTTCAACATCCTCCGTCTAAATAGAGGAGGTTGGATTTGATAATCCCTAAGCTCCCTTCCAGAATCCTATGGTGCTTTGGAGAACTTTTGAGGCAACTCACCACAGTTTTGGATTACTCAGCTAGATAAATTTCCCTTTTACAGACAATTCCATGTGGAAGGGGAATTAGACTTCTGCTTTTCTCCAAATATGAACAGATGAAATAATCAAATAATTTTAAAATTCGAAAGGCTTCTTTTCAGCATACAGGACTTTTGAAGGCAGGAATTGCTTCATTCCTGTCATTATATCTAATCATTCTATAAAACTGCCTTGAATATAGGTACTCAATAACTGTGTAAGTTTGTGCTCTTGTTTTTTAAATTGAGTCTCCCACTCTTGCTAAGGTTGTAGCAGTCACTCACTGGCTAATCCTAATACTGAATTTTTAAATAACATTTTATTTTTCCCCAATTAAATGTCAATATCATTTTTAACTTTTTTTTAAAGTGCTGAGGGTCAACCTATCCTTCCTTCCCTCTCCTCCACCTTCTCTGAGATAGTAAGTTATCTGTTAAAGATTATACATGTATAATCATGTAAACCATTTCTATATTAATTATTTTGTTTATCTGTGTGTGTGTTTTTTTTTTTTTTTTTTTTTTTTTTTTTTTTGCTGAGGCAATTGGAGTTAAGTGACTTGCCCAGGGTCACACAGCTGTTACCTGTCTGAGATCAGATTTGAACTCAGGTCTTCCTGACTTCAGGGCTGGTGCTCTATCCACTGCGCCACCTAGCTGCCCCTATATTAATTATTTTGTACAAGAACACAAGGAAGAAATGGGAAGGAAGGAGGAAAAATAGTATGCTTCAGTTTGTATTCAGACAATATCACATTTCTCTAGAGTATAAAGCATTTTTCATCATGAGTCCTTTGGGGTTATCTTAAATCACTGTATTGCTAAGAATAACTAAGTCATTCACAGTTCTTCATCATGTAATACTGCTGTTTGTATGTACAATGTTCTCCTCGTTCTGGTGACTTTATTTTGAATCAGTTCACGTAAATCTTTCCAGATTTTTCTGAAATCATTTGGCTTGTCATTTCTTATACCACAATAATATTCACATACCAAGCTTGTTTAGCAATTCCCTATTTGATGGGGAGCCCCTAAATTTCCAATCCTTAGCAACCACAAAAAGAGCTCCCATAAATATTTTTGTACAAGTAGGTCCTTTCCCTCCCACCCTTTTTTTTGTAAAAATTTCTTTGAGATAAGACCTAACAGTGGTATTACTAGATCAAAGAGTATGCTCAGTTTGATTGTCCTTTGGGTATGGTTCCAAATTGTTCTCCTGATGATTGGATCAGTTCACAATTCTACCAACAGTACATTAGCATTCTGATTTTCACACATCTTCAACATTTATCATTTTCTTTTTCTGTCATGTTAGTCAATCTGACAGGTGTGAAATGGTACTTCAGAATCATTTTAATTTGCATTTCTCTAATCAATAGTGATTATGATAATTGTGGAAACATGTATAGGAAAACTGCACATATTTAACTTATATTGGTTTACTTGCCCTCTAAGGAAGGATGGGGGGAAGAGAGGGAGAAAAAAATTTGGAACACAAGGTTTTTCAAGGGCAAATGCTGAAAACTATAGGCATATCTTTTGAAAATAAAAGCTTTTTTTAAAAGTTAGTATAGTCAAAATTATCCATTTTACATTTTGTAATGCTCTCTATATCTTGTTTGGTCCTAAATTCTTCACTTATCCATATATCTGACATAAACTATTCCATTCTCTGCTAAACTACTTATGATATCATTCTTTACATGTAATCATATACCCATTTTTACCACATCTTGGTATACAGAGTGAGATGTTAGTCTATACCTAGTTTCTACAATAACATTTTCTGGTTTTTGCAGCACTTACTGTCAAAAAATGTAAGTGTGGATCTCTGGGTTTACCATATAATAGATTACTGTGTACATCATTGTGTACTTAAACTACTCCACAGATCCACCACTCTCTTTCTCAGCCAGTACTAGAACGTTTTGATAACTTTACAATTTGAGATCTGGTATGGCTGTATGTCCTTCCTTCACAATTTTTTCAGTGATTTCCTTAATATTCCTCACCATTAATTCTCCCAGAATTGTTAATTTTTTTCTGGTTCTACAAAATAATTTTTGGTAATTTGACTGATGACGCTGAAGTAGAATAATTTAGGTAGAACTGTTATTTTATTATGTTGGTTTAGCCTACCTATGAACAAATAATATTTTTTCCATTTGCTTAGATTTGACTTTATTTGTATGAAAAGTGTTTTGTAGTTGTGTTCATATAGTTACTACAATCCTAATACTGATTAACTGGCTGTGGGTTACCCTTCTTGAGGCATTCTGGTTTCTCCATATTGATAACATACTTAGGGTAGACACTTGATAGGATACAGTCCCACTGTAACTCAGACCTCCTGAACTCATGAGAACTACCAGCCTCAGTCTCCCTGGCAGCAGAGACTACCAGCATAGACCATCATGTATATAACTACTTTTAATTAAAGTGACCTCCAAAATCATTTAGTCAACTTCTATCCAAATCGAAGGATCACAAATTTAAAGCTGGGAGGAACAGGACTTCAGAGGTCTTGATTTCACAGATAAAGTGAGGGCCAGAGAGGTTAAATTACTTGCAAGTTTTAATTATAAAGTCACACACAAGTAGTGAGCAGCAGAGACAAGATTTGAATCAAGTGCTCTCATCCAGAATGTGAGCTCTATATTATGCTCATTTATTAATACCCTTTACCAAATTCTTCACAAATAATCAAATAACCAACCTCCTGAAAAACTCCAGCAACACTACCTAATTACTACCACATCAAGACAATCTATTCCTAATAATAGTTGATAATAACAGCTAGCATTTATATAGTACCTTAAGGTTTGCAAAGCACTTTGTAATTATTATCTCATTTGATCTCCTCACAACAACTCAGAGACAGGTGTTATTCTTACTCCAGCTTCCCAGATGAGGAAACTGAGGCACTAAGAGGTTAATTGACTTGTCCAAGTCATACAGCTAGCTAGTAAGAGCCTTGAGACTAAATTTGAACCCCAGTTTTTCTGACACTAGATCCAGTGTTCCATCCACCACACCACTTAAATTGCTTCTAATTTTTCTTTATGAGAACTTTTCTTCATGTAGATTGGACATCTGTTACCTTCCCTCCAACAGTCTTGGAAGACAGCCTGAATATCTTCCATTAAGATTTCTCTTCTCATGGTATATGAATGTTATGGAATATTATTGTTCTGTAAGAAATGACCAACAGGAGGATTTTAGAGGGGATTGGAGAAACTTGCATGAACTGATGCTAAGTGAAATCAGCAGAACCAGGAGAACATTATACACAGCAACAAGACTATACGATGATCAATTTTGATGGACATGGTTCTCTTCAACAATGATGTGATTCAAACCAGTTGTGCTGCGATGAAGATAGTCATATACATCCAGAGAGAGGCCTGTGGGAACTGAGAGTGAACCACAACACAGCATTTTAACGCTTTCTGTGAATATTTCCATGCATTTTGTTTTCCTTCTTAGGTTGTTTTTTTCTTCTTCTCTTTCTAGATCTGATGTTTCTTGTGCAGTAAGATAACTGTATAGATATGTATACATGTATTGTATTTGTCATATAATTTATCCTATCTAGCATGTATTAGATTACCTGTCATCTAGGGGTGGGGGGTGGGGGGAAGGAAAGGAAAAGCTTGGGGAAAAAAAAGTTTTTTTGCAAAGGTCAATGTTGAAAGGTCACTCATATGTTTTGTAAATAAAAAGCTTTATAAAAAAAAAAAAAAAGATTTCTCTTCTCCTGGAGCATAACCTTTCATCTCTAAGAAAACAGGATTCCTGGTTTAGTAAAAAAGCAGAACTTACTTATATTTTTATGTAGAAATAAAGGAGATAATGCTGTTCCTCATCACTCTGCTTCTCTTTAAAGAGCATTCAGAATGTTTTTTGATTTCTAGCTGCTCAGAGCCCCATTTTTAGAAGCCTCAGAAAACAGAAGGGCTTACTAAGAAGAACATGACTGGAAAAAAAGATTATAAACTGAGACCAAAAGAGCCTTGTTTCCTGCAAATTCACAGGGGGAGAAATAGCTGGGCATTTGTCAAAACACCAGCTATGGGGCAATGACTTCTATATTGAACAGGCGCTCACTTCTAAGACATAAAGCTTCCTGAATTTTTTTAAGAGATTTATTTTCCCACATCTGAAAATCGACAGTGTTGTTGCTTGGCAACCTAGTGCCTGCTTCATGGTATCGAGGAGAATTCAGGGTAGTCTATTTGACAATTCCTCTCTATTCTCTTCTATTTAAAAAAAAAAAAAAAAAGATTTCTGCAAGCACTAAGTTGTTGGTTCCTGATGGAAAAAAGCTTGCCGAGGAATTAAATCTGTTGTGTCTCATGTGAAAATGATAGCTCTGGCTCCCATTGGTGGGGCCCTGAGTTTGGAGGGATGGATTTGGACTTCCACACACTCTCACTCAGAATTCCTAATGATGTGCTATCCCAAGAAGACCTGGAAGAACAGGAATAAGCAATGTTTGACATGTTCTAGGAAGTCAGATTTTCTCCCACATTCCCCACAGTTGGACACGGCATAGGTTAATGAGCATCAGTTCATTCTAGGCTGGTAAGCCCTCCCCAGGTAAGTATAATTTAATATTCTCAGGCCTGTGTAGGACACATCTTCCTTCCTTCTATAACACAACTATAACTGGGACTGTAGAAAGCAAGAGACATCTGTTGGAAAAAGAACTGGACAATATATAGCTGGACGCCTTTTCCTGCTAAGAAAGACCTTGACTAAGCTGCCAAGAGGAAAGTAAGCCCTCTGGTGGGGGGGAACCTGTTTTTTCCTTTTGTCTTTTTATTTCAAGGGCCTCCCACGTAGAAGGTTCCTAATTAAGGTTTGTAGAACTGAATTACTATTTTTTTCCAGTCAGTATATAGAAAAAATTAAGCACAACCAGGAGAACAATTCACCCAATATGTTTTCCTTAAGAATCTTGATCAATTAAATGGCTGATGGTGACTTTGGAGGCCTAACAGTGAAAGCACACCTCTTGTTTCTTTTCAGAGAGGTGACAGAATACAGTTGTAAGTGCAAAATGAAGTATAACAGCCAATGCATTGATCTGGTTTACTTAACTCTGTCTTTGTCACAAAGTCTGGGGATTTGGAAAAGGTAATTACTAAAAAATGACAGCAATGTTTATTTTTAATTTATTTTTTTTTCAACTCACAAAAATCTATTTTCTCTCTCCTACCTCCTCTCCTCATTAGGAAAAAGAAAAAAGAAAAACAAAACCCTTATAATAAATTTGCAAAGTCAAGCAAAATAAAGTCTCACATTGGCCATGTGCAAAAAACGTATCTCCTTCTGCACCCTGAGTCAGCAAGGATTTAGTCTAGCACCAGCAGAAGCCTCCTCCAGTTCTGCTCTCCTGGGGTTTTCACTCTGGGGCTTGCCATCTTTCAAGCAAGAGATGAGAGTGCAAGGTCCTGCTGGATCAGGTCGATATTCTTTTCAACTTAATAGCAATGTTGGGAGGGGAGGAGGAGATGGGAGAAGAAATACAATCAAATCTTTTTTTTTAAAGATATTAAATTTTTAAAATCACATCATTAACGTGATACAATTTCTTGCCGCCTCTGGCCTCCCATAAAGTGTTTATTTCAGTAGCGTTTTAAATCCCCAAAAAGAAATTTTTGCCCTCCTTACTTCAGCACCTTTTAGAGACTATTGTTTCCTTCAAGAAGCTTTTCCCATTTCCCCAGTATCAGAGCTCTTTCCTCACCTTCAAACAATCACACGTGTTTCAGAGAGGTAGTAGAATATAGGTGCATAAGTACAAAATGAGGAATACAGCATCAGAGACAGCCATTGTGTTTATGTGGTTTGCTTAACTCCATGTTTTTGTCACAAAGGAGGGTTCTTAATGGTTTAGGGATTTGCCTATTTGCAGGTTTCATCTTCCCCCAAAAATGTAATTTCCTGGAGGTCCAGAATTATGTCTGTGCATTCTGCAGCTTAACATAATATCTTGTACATAGTAGGTGCTAAATAAATGCCTGTCAAATTAGACTGGATATGAAGATAATATGTGCTGCTGTCATTATCATCTAAGGATCAAGAGATGCACATAAAAGCTGTTAACAACCGAAATTTCAAAGCTGCTGACTATCACACAAAAAACCTGAAACTGCAGTGACAGATGGAGACAAGCAGCCTGGAACATTCATTACCCAAAGCTGAGGTCAATCTATAGCACCACATTTTGAATACCATATCTAAAAATCCAATTAAAATATTTAAATACCTAACAATCTGACCATGAAAATAGCATCCAAAAAAAAAAAAAAGAAAAAGAAAAAAAAAGACCCTCCCATTTAGCCATAACAATCAGGGAATAAGGTTTTCTGGTTAACTGAAACCATATGTGCATGATACAAGAAGTATTCATTTTAAATACTGTAGACCATAAATAATGATGATGATAATAATAATAATTTTGAAAATACTTTAAGGTTTATAAAGTGCTCTGTGTACATTATTTCATTTGATACTCACAATAACCCTATTAAAAATTGTTATTACAGATTACAGGATCCTAAATTGACAGGAAGAAAGAATTTCAAAAGCCTTCTAGTCTATCCATTCATTTTACAGATAAGAAAACTTGGGCCCAAGAGGGCTAAATGACCTACCACTGATCACACAAAGAGTAAGGATTTGAACATCCATCATTTGACTCCCAATTCAATGTTCTTTCCACTGGGTAGCAATGGAAGAGATGGCAGGATGAAGAAATTGATTTATCCTTGAACTCAGTGCTAATAAGAACCCTAATCCAAAGTTTGGTCCTCCTGAGCCCAACATTTTCAGTAAAGAGACAGGGTACCATGGGAATGGACAGTCACATGTATCGTGCATCATGGCCATTTTGTTGATCTGCTTGAATCTCCTTTTGTTACAAATAAATGGGGGAGAAGCAGAGTATTCCAGGAAATAACAATGGTATAAAACATAAAGGAATCAGTCAATATTTTTTGTTGTTATTTAGTTATTTCATTGTACTTACTTCTCAGTGACCCTGTTTTTGTTTTGGGGTTTTTTTTGACAAATATATTACAAATGTACAATTACAAATAACAAATATATAAATGTAATTTCCTGGTCCAGTTCATTTTATAAATGAGAAAATTAAGTGACTTGTCCACAGTCACACAGCTAATAAATGTGTTCCATTTTGGGATTGAATTCAGGTTTTCTTGACTTCCAGACCCAGTGCTAAATACACTTTCTGCCCTCAATCAATATAACTCAAAATAAATGGAAAACAATTAAGTCCCTGAGAACATTTTACCTTTGCCATTTGTCTCTATGAAGTAAAGAGAGAAATCCAGCTGTGATAAAAATGGCAATAATTGGCATTAACACAATATTTTAAGGTATGTGAAGGAGCTGACATGTACTATTCATTTGACCTTCACAACAACCTTGTAAATTAGATCCCAAAGCTATTATCATTCCTACAAGATATAATCTTATGAAGGTTAAGTCATGTGTCCATGTCACACAATAAATATTGGTGATAAGACTCCAATTCAGATCTTCCTGATTCTAAGCCCAGCACTCTGGTCACTGAATTCTAGATAAATATATTTTCAATTCATCAGATGCTTGATTATGTTGCACAGTTAGGGTGTGCAAAGTATACTCTGCCAAGGAAAGAACTCATGTAAACTTCGTGTATTCTAAGTTTCTGGCCAAATTCAAAATCCCTAGGGGTTCAAGGTATTGTTTTCTCCTGGGACACACACAATTTCCTGGTTTGCAAAGGAAAGAAAGACCTCGAAAATGTTTTTGGCCCTCTGATAGTTCTTGTAAAACAAGATCTTAATGTGTTATGTATAAATGAAACCAAAACATATGGATTAAGTTTCTTCCAAAGTACATGTGGATTTAATAAAATTGGGAAAGGAGTTAGGGTAAACTGTACTTTGGATTTTACCAAACCTTAAACATTTGCAACATAGTTCGAGATCTTTTTCAAGCTCGAAATTCATCTAGACTTGCTAGTTTTAATTATATCATTTTTTTCAATTACCATCTTTTTCTTTAGTGATTTTCCTAGCTAGAGCTTACATTTTCCATAATTGTTGAAAGGAACAAAAACAAAAGGAAAGACTTCTTCCTTCCTTTCTGTCCTCTCTCAGTGTCTATCTCTCTGTCTATATTTCTGTCTGCCTCTGGCACTTTCCCGGCTCTCAGATTTCTCTTTTCTTTTCAGGGGCAAAAATGGGGAGTCCCCTCTCCATTTTATTTTTACCATCTTTCCTTGATATAATTTTTCTTCTCTCTGTTACAAATACCAATTTTTTTCATTTGAAGAGTTCATATAGAAAACTCCACTGTTTTCATTCTTTCCCTTTCTCCCCTCTGTCTGTGTCTGTCTCTCTCTGTTTCTCTCTATCTTTCTCTCCTGTCTGTCTCTCTGTATCTCTGTCTCTGTCACTCTCTCTCTCATATCTGAGGCACCTACAACACTGATTATAAATCAGAGAACAAGGGAAACCCATGTCTCATTAATTCAGTCACGAGACATTTTCTTGTACAATATCCACATGTTGCTCCAGGAAACTGTCTTCTCTCAAGTATCTACAGAGTTAAAATGTTGAGGAAAGAACCACAACTAAAAACAGGAGATGGGAAAAGGGAAGAAAGAACCAACAAATTTAAAAAGAAGGAAGGGAAAGAATTAAAACCTCTGAAACCCTAATTCCTTGGATGACTATCGCCTTCTCTCCATTCTCAGCCACCAATTCACATGAGTTCTGATTAATTTTATTTAAAGTATTATTTATATCTTTTGGTTTTTATGGCACATCCATCTCACTTTCTTTTTACCACCTGCCCATAAAAAGTTCCTACTCTTATACTTTCCCTTCTAAAAAAGAAAGTTAAGCAAAACCTGCAAAGTTGACAATATCATCTCAGAATTACAGAAATTCAGAAGTTAAATGAATTTTTGAGTTCAACTAATATAACCCACAGTAACAAAAGAATACCTTCTACAACATAATTGGTCAAAGGGTCACTTACTGATTAAGTTTAATTAAGCAAAACTGATTAAATTCAATCTCTCCTTTTATACAGCAGCTCTTAAAAGCATCAATCAGTACATGGATTATTTCCCAACCTGCCATACACAGCACCTATCAATTCTGACAAATTTACCATTCTTTTGAATTTTTAAATTTATAATGCTCCATCCACTTGGCTTTTTCTCCTAACACTCATAGTTCTTTAATATCAAATTTTTAGCAATAACCAGTATAGCACTTAAGAGATGAGAAATAGAAAGCTTTTTGTTTAGCTTCTGGACTATATAAGCTAGCCTATTGGCATCTACTATGACTACTTAATTAGCTCCTCACTGCCATTTGAAAACACTTATAAGATTTGCCAAAAAGGTAAAAGTGGTATGTACTTCCTAGTTGAAAAACATGAATTTCTCTGCCAAGCTTCAAATTAGGAAAAGAGAAAGAAAGAGAGGGAGAGAGAGGGGGGGGAAGAAAGGAAGGAAGGGAGGGGGGGTAAAGAAAGGAGGGGAGGGAGGGAGGAAGGAAGGAAAGGAGGAAGGGTGGG
>JAJPUD010003537.1:198364-213216 GCA_023553655.1 Myrmecobius fasciatus | reverse complement strand
AGGGAGGGAGGGAGGGAGGGAGGGAGGGAGGGAGGG
Organism: Myrmecobius fasciatus; assembly: GCA_023553655.1. NCBI lineage: Eukaryota > Metazoa > Chordata > Mammalia > Dasyuromorphia > Myrmecobiidae > Myrmecobius > Myrmecobius fasciatus. The sequence continues at coordinate 213,180 of JAJPUD010003537.1, read as the reverse complement.
AGGAAAGAAGGTAGGGAGGAAGAAAGGGAGGAAGGGAAGGAGGAAAGGGAGGAAGGGAGGGAGGGAAGGGAGGAAGGAAGGAAAGGAAGGAGGGAGGGAAGGGAAGAAAAAAGAAGGGAAGAAGGGAGAGAAGAAGGGAGGGAGGGAGGAAGAGAGGATGGGAGGAAAGGAAGGAGGGAGGGAGGAAGGGAAGAAGAGTGTTGCATTAAGTTGTGATCCTTTTATCCAAGGGCAAGCCCCAGAGCCAGTATTTTCACAAATATATTGCATTAAAGTTCCTTAATTGGGATTTAATCGAATGATGGCTGAGCTACTGTACCAGCATCTCAAAGCCTGTAGCCTAATTATTTCTCTTTCTACAAATGAATAGCAGCTATCGTCCACCAGAGCTGTCTCAACAGCTTCGTGCACACTAATGAGGTTTAATGACAGTTTGACAGCACCATAAAGGGAGGCAGAGATTCATGACTGGTTGTAGAGTAAAATCTCCTAGGCTGATCACCAGGCTATTTTTACAACTGGGCTAAAGAAAATAATCAAAGCCCTTCTTTAGCCACTAAAATTTCACAGTACAGATTTTCATCTCCATTTTTTCCTAGGAGAATTCAAAATTCATATAAGGAAGTGCTGATCTGGAAAATGGTGCAAATGGTCAGCACTCAGGTAGCACTAAGACCACAGGACACAACAGAATCGACCGGCACTATTTATTTAAAACTGGTTTCTTATGAGGAGGATCCAGAAATTATTAGCAAAGGTTCTATAATATAGTAAATATAATAAGATCAATTTGTGCTGTAATTTTCAACTTTCACAGAGGCTGCCTTGACTTTTTTTTGTTTATATTTCCTTATATTTTCCCTTTCTTCTGAAATGTTATTCTTGAAAGAAACATTATGTAAGCTCTGGGTTTGGTAAACTCTGGCAGAGTGGAGATGCTCAGAGGCAGAAGACTTGTGTTTAAATCCTACCTTGAACACTGAACAGCAGGTGAACCTAAGCACATCACTAAATTGCCAAGCTCTTCATGCAACTTCTCATGATTTAATGGCTAAATCACAGGCAGCTTGAGCCCTGGGTCACTGGGGAGAGTTCCCTACATTCAAAATCACACATCTGTTGGATATATATGTGTATGTGTGTGTGTATATATGTGTGTGTATGTATGTATAAATTGCATAAGTAGAAGTAGCAAGAGGTAGGTCTACAGTAAAGCTCATTCAACATATGTAAATAACAATTTCAAAAAACAAAAAAGCACATTGTCTTACTTAAGAATAACTTTTCTTTTACCCATGTGTTTTCTCCTTCATAGGCTATATGAACAGATGCCAAATTTCTTTTGAAAAAAAAAAAGAGAGAAAAGGAAGGGGTAGGGAAGGATAGAACAGTCACCTTCCGGGGAAGGGTGTGGGAGATTTTAGAATGACCATCACAGCCACACACTGACATGGTCTTTACTGATAATCATCCAATTTAAACAAGGACACTAGCCACTGAAAGTCCTGAGTCAGAAAGCAAACTTGCATGGGTATCTCAAAAAAAAAAAAAAAAGAAAGAAAGAAAGAAAGAAAAGAAAAAGGAAAAAAAATAACCTCACACAAATGCTGAATTGGCTAACATCGAGTCTAGTTGTAGTAAGCCCATCTACCACGCCAAAGTTGCACATTCCATAATGGTGTAATTATGGAATCATAACATCCTAGCATCACAAGGGATCTTGGGGAGGTCACCTAGTCTACACTATGACTTTAGGCAGGGTCATATCAAAATAATAAGAGATAGATTCAATTTTTGAGGTCAACACAAAAGCAACTTTTATAGTCTCCCTCAGTGTTTCAGAATAACATGAAAACTGATGATAAATTTTTTCATTTCTATAACACTTAAAGGTGTGTAAAAGATTTTCTTAACAATTATCTCTGCAATACAAGTTAACACATTTTACAGATGAGTAACTGAGGTAGGATGAAATTATATGACTTGTCCCTAATCAATATTTCATGATGTGTATGAACAAGGGAATGCTGTTAAGTAGTTCACAACCATATCTCTCTATACCTGACATACTTTTTGGCTTAACCTGCATTATTCACATTTTTCCCACTTTTTGAAGTTTAGAAATCAACAAAACAATAAATCAAGCCTTGATCTGCAGCATTTGACCATTTCTGAGGTGTCAATATTTGCATTGAAAATTTTACAATCAGCTCATTAGGGCGTGCTCCAGTCCAGCCTTGCTTGTGTCATCTGTCAATAATGACTGATAAGCATGCTTTCACCAGCCCAGTGCTTTGCACACACCCTGCTAGTGATTCTGGATGGAGGACAAATACAAAAGTGCTCAATGAAAAGTGGTTATTTATGTTGTAAAATGATTCATCTAGCATCTTTTAACCAAAGAACTTCTAGAATACATTTAACAGCATTTCTCAGGTCCAGGAAAAAAATGATTTAAGTCTGTTACCTTTTCATGATTTTCTATAAGGATTTCCACTACAATGTTCTGAAACTTCAGGTCCATGATGGCAGCCACTGTTTCCTCCTGTGGTCTCATCAGTGTTGGTCCAAACACCACTCCCAGATTTGCAACGGTCATGAGATTTTGCTTGGCGTGGTTAGAAACACTTATTGTGATAAAAGGGGAAAAGAAAGAAAAAAAAAAAACAGTTTTTAAGCTGACACCATCTTGGAACATAGCATTCATGGAACTTTAGAAAGAAGGTTTGATCGGGAGGCAAAGGACATGGGTGCAATTCCCAGCTTTGAGCCTTGCAATTTGTATGACCTACCCCTTTACCTCAATGGGATTCAGAATCCACATCAATCAGAGGTGACAACAGGACCAGAAGATCTCTAAGATCTAGAGATCAAATTGACAATATTATGGAGTCAATACAAGTTTTGGAAGGCGTTATCTGAAAGTCCTGACTCTGAACTTAGTGGCTGACAACTTGGGGCAAAATTCCCTCAATTTCCTTCAAGGCCCTAAGGGGCTTTGGTTTTGTAGTAAAATGAAAGAGTTGGGTTCAGAAGGTTCCATGAACTTGGTATGTTTGTAAGAAAAAATATCTATAGTTACATAGATAGATATGCATATATTTAATTATATACACATATATGAGACTATAATTTCAATAAAATTGGTATCCTTTCTAATCTGTATTTTATTCATACATTTAAAAAAAGTTTCAAGAAGTTCAGAGGTTTCATTTAAACCCTCAAAGGGGAGCTACAAAAAAGATTAAGAATTCCTCTAGCATATCATTTCTGAGGTCCCTTCTGGATTTAAAAGTTTAGGATTCTAAGTCACTCATATTTAAAGATCAAATTAACCTCTCTATCAAATAATGTATTATTTTAAAAGGATAAATTAAACTTAGATGAATCAATTATAGCATAATAACGGTACAAGATATTCCTGTGTAATGAAAAAGAATAAACATGAAAATTTAAACACCATAGGACAAAGTCAGCAGGATAAGAACATATACAGTGACTATTAAAAAAATATTTTAAAAAATAGGAAGAAATCTTCTAAGATTGCAGAAAGATTAAGAAGACAGAGAAGAAGTCAAGTGTTCTTTTTCTTATGGCCACAGATTTATAACTGGAAGGGAACTAAAAATGATCTGGTTCCCCCCTCCTTTTAAAGATGACAGAACCAAAGGCCCAGAAAAGTAAATTGAGTGCCTAGTGTCATGCAGGTGGGTAAAGTGCCAAGTCAGGAGTTGAATCTGCATCTGACTGCAAATCTATTGATCTTTGTTGACCCTGGGCTAAATTCTAATATTATTGTTGTAATATTAAGTTTCATGTTGTCATCAATTTAATAAATTATAAATGGCTTGGGATTTTAAGGGTTTTATTTGTTGATTTACTCCACATTTAGATTATTTATTCAGGGTACAATGCTACTAATATAGGTAGTGATAGTAGTAAAAGTTGTAATGATTATAATACATGAAGAGAAAAAAAAACTGGAACCTCTGGGTAATATTGCTCCTAACTGGACTGGAAAAATCCAGTGTCATGTACCTCAGCCCATACTTATGCAGGTGTGAAACTAAACTAAATGGCTAAGAGGTCTTTAGGCCCCAGTCAGCCTGAATCAGTCAAGGAGGAAAAAAGTATCCTATTCCCTTTCTTCCCTTCAAACCAAACCCTATGTTGCTGGCAATGTCCTTAAGTAAATAATTATACAAATTCATGAAATATTAGATTTCAGCACTCTTCTCCAAAACACACACTGTGAGTCAAACTTCCAGCCTGCTTTTACAGGTTTGGTTCCTGGTACTGTGTACATGAGCCACAGCTCCACTCGTTACAAACACAGCTCACCAGGACCACGATCCATCTCTTACAACAAATGGAGAAAAGGAATTTTAATATTAATAAAAGAAGAAGAAGAAGGGGCTTACTTTGTTAAATGTTTCACCAAAATGTCCAACATTTCTTTATTTTTCTCTGGGAGTCTGTGGACCAGGAAATGGATAGCATTGACTCGAGATTCTGGGCTGCCACACTCTTGAAAAATAAATAAGATAGTCAGTAAAAATATACCAGACCAAAAATACCCCTAAAATCAACATTTCATGCACCAGTTTTGTTTTCCCTGCTTGGTTATTTCCAAATGGGGAAGATATAAAGCTGTTTTTTTTTTCCTCTTGTTCAAACTCATCCGACTCTACCATGGTTGAAATCACTCCCTTCTTTGTACCATGCAATGAGTAGGGGGTGGTTGGGAGAGGGGATTTGAAAACTAATGCCTTCCCCCTCCAGGTTATATTTAAAAGGCAGCTGTTGCCATTTTTCCTTTTTGCTGCATGCACTTAGTTTCTGCTCAGAAGTAGGCTCAGTCTGGATGCAATCTCGAGCCTGGATCATTGGCCCAAGATATGAATGACAAATGCAGCAGAGGAATGTCATCTTTTGCTCCTAAAGCCTTCTGCATTAATCACTCTTTACCAAGATTTAGGACCTGCTGACAGCGTGGCACAAACTCCCTTCCAAAACTCCCTTAGGATATCATACAGGGTCTCAAAAAGGTTAAAGTGAATAATAATGACGTGACATTTCTCTAACTCCTGAAAGTTTGCAAAGCACTTTCCACAAAGCATTTCATTATAGCCTCCCAGTAACCTTAGGAGGTAAGTGTTATTATTACACATGGATTAAGCAGCCAATTCAGGGGATCACACAATGATGACCAGAATGGACCTGAGAGGTTTATCCATGCTTTTTTAACATGCTATTTCCCCAGAGCAGAATATAAACTACTGAAGGACAGAAACGATTTCATTTCTTTCTTTATATTCCAAGCACCTAATATATAGCAAAAACTTCTAAAATACTAATCAAATGGAAATCAATCCAGTCGAATCTCTTCTTTTACAGGTGAGGTGATTAAGGCAAAGAAAGGCCAAATGATTTATCCAGATTATATGGGTAGTAATTGGATCTCAAACCCAAGATTCTAGACTCAAAGAACCCAAGCTCTTTCCACTTAATCACTGAGGCTATCTATCATGTGACATTTCAAGACAGATCAAATGAATAAAGGAGCCTTAGAAATAAACTAAATCTATCACTGACTACTACATTAAAATGAACACAGCAGTTGAGTCATTAAAAAAGAGAAATAGCAACAAATAAATTCTCAATCTGGAGCAAAAACCAGACACTGTCCACAAAAGCGTCATATGTTCAATAGATGTGAGAAATATGAAGGGAGCAAGACTTAAGCAACTGTTGTACTGTTGTTGTTCTTCACAGAGATGACTTTTTTTTTAATGAATTTGTAAGACGGACTGCAAAAAATCACAAAAAATAATACAGGAATATGAAATCTTATGTACTATAAAGCAAATCTGAACATTTGAGGCACAGAAAATCCATTTCATCTATATATATTTCGATTGTTAATGTATATGTATGCATGTATACATGATATATGTAAATTCCAAATTATTTATTTAATAAGAAACATAGGAATTAGGAAATAGGAATTCACTAAGAAACAATAGGCATTAGCCCACACACATTATAGATATGATTCATGTAAACTTTTTGAAAGAATCATCTCCTCTCTGTTAATTTTGTCCATCTACTGGGGAAAGCAATTTAGAGTTAAGGTTAATTATCTTTAACCTTCTGTTTTTAGGTCTTCCCATTATAATATAACAGATTATCACAAGGATGTCTCATTCACTAAAAGGTTCTCCTTCTTAAAACAAAAATATATTGAATTATATTTTGTCTGCTTTTACCCCTCCACTCAAACGTGTTTACCATTGCAATAACCTTAAGAAAGTCACAACCTCTCTAGGACACAGTTACTTCATCTATAAAGTGACAAGCTGGCATCTGAGAGGTTCCTTTTAGTTGGATATTAACCTCATCTCTCATCATGGATCCCAGGTGTCAGAGAAAAGGCTCTCATAGGTGCTCATATCAACGTGGAAGGACTTTAAGCATGGACCTGGTGGTTATACAAGGATAAAACTACTGTTGGAAGGCAAATGCACAAGCCAGAATTATTTTGTCTGGTTTACAAAATGATGAGAAGAGGTAACAATTGCTTAAGAAGACCACCTTGGTGCACACTAGACTAGTTGTAAGTCCCACAGAGAGGCTCATCACAAAAAAGCTGACTCCCTGAAGACTTCAACTAAGGTACAGAAGAAGTATTAATCTACTTCCCTGGGGGACAAACTGAAGCAGTGAAATCATGTGTCTCCTGAAATACAGACATTCATATATTTAAACATTCTGTCAAGTTTTTGAAGGTGTACAATACATATAACACATCTATACTAACACTTATCAAGAAGACTCCATCCCTGGAGCTTCCTGGGTTTATTGTATCAGTAATTTATTTTATTATTTTAAAAGTAAAAAAAACAAAATCATCTAAAGCATTAACTGCCCATCTATCTGAGTATATAATGAGTTTAATATAATCCTAACCCTAAGTGGGCTATCAACAACAAACAACTAAACGCAGAGAGAAATATTAATACAAGTTAAATATTTACATTATGTGCATCCAAGAACTTTTTATAGATCAATTTGGGGCAAGTTTCCAATTTCTTTTGGGGCCAAAGTGGGAGAGAGGGGAGGGGAGGAGAGAAGCTCTCCATTACAGTACAGGGAAGATTACAGTTTCCTCAAAAGTAAAATGAGGAGAGAAAAAGTCATACCAGATGACCAGAGTCCTTACAGCTCTCAAATTATGTGATTCTGTGGGTTGTAATGGATCTACCCTAAACCACAGAGGAGGGGCTTATGGCGACAGATTGTTTCTTTACAATTGTAGTGGAGTGAAAATCTTGGAGCACCTGCTAGGCTCTTAGTAGACAGAGTATCAGCCTGAAGTCAGAAGGAGCTGATCTGAGACACTCATTAGCTATGTGACCCTCAGCAAGTCACTTAATCCCAATTGAAGAAGAAGGGAAAGGGAAAGGAAAAGGAAAAGTGGAGGAAGAGAAGGAGAAGAAGGTGGAGGAAGAGAGGAAGGGGAATGGGAAGAGGAGGAGAAAGAAGAAGGTGCTAGAGGAGAGAAGAGGAGGGAGAGGAGGAAATAAGGAGGAAGAGGAGCAGGAGGAGGAAAAAGAGGAACAGAAGGAGAGAAAGAAGAAGGTGGAGAAGAAGATGGTAGAGAAAGAAGATTAAAAAGGAAGAGGAGAAGGAGGAGGAGGAAGAGAAGAAAACGGTGGAAGAAGAAGGGAAGGGGAATGGGAAGAAAAGCAAAAGAGAAGGAGGAGGGGAAGGGGGAAGGGGAAAGAGGAAGGCAAAAGAGGAGGAGGGGAAGGAGAAAGATAAGAAGAAGGAGGAGGAGAGCAGGGGGAGGAGGATATGAAGAGGAAGAAGAGGAGCAGGAGGAGGGAAAGAAGAAAGTGAAGAAGATAGAGGAGAATAAAAAGAAGGAAGGGGAGGGAAAAAGGGGAATGGGAAGAAAAAGGCAAAAGAGGAGGAGAAGGGGAAGGGAAATGGGAAAGAGGAGGAAGAGAAAGAGAAGAAGATGGAGAAGATGGAAAAGGAGAATATGAAGAAGGAGGAGAAGGATGTGGAGAAGAAAGTGGTAGAGGAAGAGAAGGAGGAGGTGAGGGGGATGAGGAAGGGGAGGAGGAAAAGAAGATGAGGGGGAAGCGAAGGAAGAGAGGAAGGAGAGGAAGAGAGGAAGGAGAGGAGGAGGAGAAGGTGAAGGAGGAAGAGAAGGAGGAAAAGAAAGAAAAACTTGCAGTTGAATACCAATATTTCCCAATAATCTCTGCAAAACCTATGTGCTCTCTGCCTTCCTCATTTAAATGAGGTTCAAATGAAATAATATTTTAAAAGCACTTAGCACAGTTCCTAGCATATAGCAGGTGATTATTAACTTTGTTTTTTTTTTCTTCCTTCAAGAGAAATTTGAACAAAGCTAACCAAGAATTACAGCACTAGAGAGGACCTCAGCAGAGTATCTTATACAAACTCCTACTGAGCAGTAAGTTTCTGGCTACATAGCTTCTCTTTGAACATCTCCAGTTGACAAGGAACTCATTCATTTCCAAGCAGGGGAAATTCATTGGAACAAGTCAAGTTGCTACAAAGTTTCTTCTACTGAGCTGATGACTCCCTCCCTGTAGCTCCCATTCTCTAGTTCTAATTCTGAGCTCCCTCCTTCCTCTCCCCTGCCAATTTCATGAACTTCCATGTGACCAACCTTCCATACACAGGAGGTCCCAAAACTCTTAGTGAGGTTTTAAGCTCTTAAAGTTTAACACTGTACTTTTTGGACAACCTGTATGTTTCCTTTAACCAATATTCATGCAACAAGATTCAGAGTTCTCATGCCATCCAAAAAATTAAAACAAAAAAAAAGCTGCTCCAATTAGCACTGAGTTCTAGTACTTTTAAGACAAATGAGTGAATAATTTATTTCCTTTTTTATGGTATCCAGAAAAAAGAAAGAAATGTTGATCATACTGAGACCAAAAATTCCATAAATTAATTCACAGATTCTCATCCAACTCCAAACACGTGTGTGTGTGGGTGGGTGGGTGTGTGTGCGTGCACGCGTGCACGCTGGGAAGAAGAGAGAGAAAAGGCAAGGGTTAGGGAGAGACCCAAGAGAAATCTTTCAGAACTCTGAGGGAAGATGTGATCTCAATACCAACAGAACTGACCAGAAGCAACTACAAATGGCTAAAAAGATATACAAAGTAACTTGAGGCTATGGAGACATCAAATAGTGTCCATTCTCTTGACTGATCTAACAAGTTTCAGCAATGGGATGGTCTCCACAACCAAATGAAAAAAAAAAACTAGTCCTAACCCCAAATTTCCAAAAACTCTGTAAAAGGAAGATCTCTCTCCAATTTTGTCTGCCTATCGTCAGTCATTATTTCATTAATTGCCTGAGCATTGCCTGAATGTATATGTCTAAGAGTCTTTAAAATGTGTGCAGAAATAATTGTCTCATTTTTATGAGGGAAAAAAGTGTATGGAACAGAGAAAGGAAGAGACAAGATGGGTGTCACAAAAAAATAACTCAAACAGATGAACAGTAACATTTAAAATAAGAGGCTACTCATTTCAGTTCATATGAAAAAAATGTTCTGTATCTCTATTTATTAGAGAAATGCAAATTAAGACAACTGATGTACCACTTCACACCGGATTAGCTAAAATGACAAGAAAAGATAATGATAAATATTGGAGATGTGGGAAAATCAGGACACTAATGCATTGTTGGTGGAGTTGTGAACTGATCCAGCCATTCTGGAGAGCAATTTGGAACTATGTCCAAAAGATTATCAAATTGTGCATACCCTTTGACCTAGCAGGGTCTCTACTGGGATCTGTTACCCCAAAATCATAAAAGAGGTAAGAGGACCCCACATATATTTATGGCAACCCTTTTTATAGTGGCAAAGAACTGGAAACTGAGTGGCTGCTCATCAGCATAACTTATTCATAACCATGAATAAATTATGCTATATGAATGTTATGGAATATTATTGTTCTGTAAGAAGTGATCAGCAGGATGATTTCAGAGAGACTGGAGAGACTTGCATGAAATAATGCTAAGTGAAATAAACAGAACCAAGAATATTGTACACAGCAACAAAATTATGTGATAACCAACTGTGAAGGATGTGGCTCTTTTCAACAATGAGGTCTTGTGATGGGGAGAGCCATCTGCACCCAAAGAGAGGACTGTGGTGACAAAATGTGATTCACAACATAGTATTTTCACCTTTTTGTTGTTGTTTGCTTTTTTTGTTCTAATTGTTTTTTTCCCTTTTTGACCTGATTTTTCTTGTGCAGCATGATAAATGTGGAAATTTGTATAGAATTATTGCACATGTTTAACCTTTATTGGATTACTAGCTGTTTAAGGGAAGGGGAAGAGAGGGATGAAGGGAGAAAAATGTGGAACACAAAGTTTTGCAAGAGTGAATGTTGAAAATTATCTTTACATGTATTTTGAAAAATAAAAGGCTATTATAAAAAAAATTCAGAGGTTACTTTCTAAATTGTGCCCTTTAAACTATACTGTTAATATGTGTGGTTTTTCTTATTAAAAAAAGTTTATTAGAGATATCATTCCAACCATAACTCCTCTTAGTTATAAATCCATGCCAAATGCTACACTAGGCAGAGTGCTTCTTTAGGACTGGCAATGAGATTTCATTTCCCGGTCTTGTTGTTCTTCCAATCAGCCTGCAGTCTCCTTTTAAAATGTCATCATAAAGTTGGTGAGGGAAGTTTTTCTCACAATCACAAAACCTCAGGCGGTAGAAAGGATCTCCCACAGAAACTAAAATAATGTTCCAAAAGCTTGGGTCAGCTCAAGTCACTACCTAAATCCAAAGCCTCTGGGAGCTCACATTGCTTTTAAGACAAAACAAACTCTTCAGCTCGGTCTTTCTAGCCCATTCGGCTCTAATCTTCTCTCATATTACTCTCTCCTTCACACACTCTGTTTCAGCCAAACTGGTCTATTTGCTGTTCTGTGAACTTAGCTTCCCATATCCCATTTTGCACAGGAAATTAAAACACTAGGAATATACTCCTTTCCTTCTCTGTACTTCTTAGAAGGCTTAGCTCCTTTTAAGATTCAATAGAAAGATCAAAAGATATCATCTTTTAAAAATTTTATTAAGTCTCAAAGAAGGAGTCACCTCCTAAAGCAGTGGGGTTCTTAACCTGGGATCTATAAACTTATTTTTTTTTATATTTTGATAACTTTATTTTAGTATCATTGGTTTCCTTGTCTATTTGTTTTTATTATTTTATGCATCAAAAATGTCATTCGAGAAGGGGTTAATTGGTTTTCCTACAATGCTAAGGTGGAAGTCATCTCATACAGGATTTTTTTCCCGATCTCTCCTAGTTAAATGATCTCTTCAAATTATCTCAAACTTGCTCATTCTAGTAAATGTTTTATTCCCCAAGAGAATGTTAAGCTCCAAAAAGGGCAAAGGCTTTTCCTCCTCCAATCCTAACATTGCCAGCACAAAGTCCTGCACATAAGCGTTCCACAAAGACCTGTTGAATTAAATCAAATTCTGTAATGTCAATGCATTTATTTAAGGTCTCTATGAACACACCAACAATTCCTACAGGAGAAATTCTGTAACCTGCCATTTGTATTACCATCCTCACTTATTACCATTTATTTATAGGGTCTGACCTTTTGGGATCAGTGTAAAGCAAGCCTGGCTCACATTAACATGTGGAGTTTCTGATAAATCCAAGCTTTGCCTTGTGACCATTATCTAAAACTCTCAAAGCAGGATGGACCAGACCTGGCGCCCTTCTGCTCTTTCCAGTCTCTAAGGCAAACAAGACAGAACAACTGTCCTCCAAGTCAAGTTGAATTTTCTCTTTGCCTGGCTTGCCAAGAGTGCCACAGGGTAGAAAATCAAAACGTCCAACCATGTGTTGGAATTTCTTCCAACAGAATTTTTTCCTCCCTTCTTCCCTCCCTCCTACAACTTCTCTCTCAAAACCTTCCATTCCCATGTGAAAACATGTGATCAAACAGAACTCTATTTCTACCTCTTTCAAACATCTATTTTAAGTGGTACATTCTAAGGAGGTTGGTGAGTTCCTTCCCTACTGTAGTAACAGAGGAGGAAACTCAAGGCTAACCTGGGTGCAAACCTCACAAGGAGAATTTTAAGGAGATCTTTTGAAGCAAAGTTTAGTCAACAATAAGACTTAGTCAAAGGGCTCGGGAGGCTATTTTTCCCCAGAAGATTATGCTAGGAAATAAAATAACACAAAAGCAACAGTCTGCAGATTTAGTTCTATAGATCCCTGGTGTTTTGTATAATGTGATCAAAATTTGTCCTTGTTGATATTTTCTGTGAAATTATGGTGTCTAACTGAAAAGGATATTAATACCAAAAAAAAGTGAAAATATGGTGTCTATCTGAAAAGGCAATTAATACAAAAAAATTTTTGGTATGAGAATAGACTTAACTTACTTTTTTTCTTCCATCTCAAGGGTACTCCCACAAACCTGGACAATCATTTATGAGTTTTTTCCAGTACATTTCAAACCTCAAACTGTTCCAGGGCTAAGTGAGTTTGGGGAATAGTGCATTAATGGATGTGAAATTTTCTCAAGGGGCATTTGGAGAGCTAAAGTCTTGAATTCTATAGCTGGTTCTAAGCCATCTGGCCTGTTACTTTGTGTCTATACTAGGGCCTCAGTTTCCTTAATGTATTAAGCTGTTAACACTAATCTACCTCAAGTGACTAGGGTGGCTGTTGGGCATTTGTCCAATGTCTATGGGAGGAGAGCAAAATAATAAAAGAAAACTAATCCAAGAGTTCCCAAGATGGAGATATAATGTACAGTAATAGGACCCTGCAAATTCAGCTGTCTCCTTCTATATTACTCTCCCTGCTATATGCTTTTACACAGGGAACTGTTTTTTAAAAATAAATTAATCTTCATAAAATAATATGAGATTTTCATGCTAATTTGTAGTATACCATGACAGGCTAAACTCTTCTACACAAGTACCAACTATTTTTTTAAACCATGAACACTCTTCACTAAGCAGGAAATTGTTAAATTTCATCCTAACTCTTCTTTCTTTTTAAAATTTTGCATAGTATATAATCTTTGGGGGAAAAAAAGTTCATGTAAACCATCATCTCCAATATGAGGTCTTTCCCCCAGCTGAAGCAAGGCTCTCTCTCCCCTACCAACAAAATCACTTTGTATTAACTTTCAGCTATACCAATGCTTTTCCCCCCAACAAAAGATATGCTTCTTGAGGGTAGGGACTGGTCTGTCATTATTGTCTTTGTCTCTGAAATCTGGCCACTCAGTAAGTCATTAATAAACTCCTGTTGAAGAAATACTTACTGGCAGGAATGATGAACTCTCCATGTAAATCATATGTCATCAGGGGCTCTGGAAGACTTCTGTTTGGAAAAAAAAAAAAGACATCAAATTACCAAAATCAAGATCACGTGCGTCAGATTTGTCTGTAACAGAAAATTTTTCAATGCGTGGGAATGTTACCCTTTGCTGAAGAGGAGCTTACATTGCCAAGGATGTCCAACTCAAAAGCCTCTTATTAAGAGGTACATGTGTAAAGTGCTATATAAAACTAAAAGCTGGAAAATCACTGTCTAAATTGAAGCAATGATAACAAAACACCCAACTTTGGGAAAAATGATTTAGAATAATGGAATTTTTTTAAATTGATTAATTGATAAATAAGATGGATAACTAATCCAAAATGTTTAACAAAATTAGAAAATATGTACATATATATGTATGTGTATATATGTGTGTGAATATATATATACATATATATATATATAATAGAATTGTCAGTTTTAAACTTAGAGGTCATCTAAGCCAATCCCCTTCTTTTTTACAGATAAGGAAACTGAGGCTGAAAGAGGTCTCCCAGTAAGCACCTGTGAGAGGCAGGATTTGAACTTAGCCCAAATACAGTACTGTATCTTCTCTCTCGATATAGTATCTACTATACTTCAGGTCCCCTATTCTAGAGGCAAGTCACTTAATCTTTCTGTGCCTCAGTTTTCTTATTTGTAAAATGGTATGATTATAACATCTCACTGGATCAATATGATGCATGTTGGCTGGTGCCTTTCATTTTCAGAGGCCCAAAATGGCACCATTACGTTGGGGTCAAGGTATAGTGTGATTATGGCTGATCGGACCAATAAGAACTAAAAGGCTCCAGCACAGGTTGGGCCCAAATTGTCCATATGAACATCTGGAATGGAGACATCTGCAAATGATGTGAAGTACTCTGTAAAACAGAGTACTTTGTATGTTAGCAACATGCCATGAGGAGCTGTTCAACCTATAAAACACTATTTAAAGCCTCTCATTCATGATGAAAAGGAAGAGTTTAAACACAAAGGAAAAACCTAAGAGCACTGAATTAAGTCAACAAGCATTTATTTTTGTTGTCCACTCCTCATGACCCCATTTGGGGTTTTCTTGGCAAAGATACTGGTTTTCCAGCTCATTTTACAAGTGAGGAAATGGAAGAAAACAAGGTTAAGTGGCTGGTCCATGGTCACCCAAACAGTATCTGGGGCTGTATTTGAACTCATGAAGGTGTCTTCCTGACTCAGTTTCTCTCCTCTCTTTTCTCTCTTTCTCTCTTCCCACCCCTCTCTCTCCCCCCTCTCTTTTTCTCTCTCTCCTTTCTCCTCTCTCTCTCTCTCTCCTCTCCTCCCCCCACTGTCTCTCCCTCCTATTCCTTCCTTCCTCTCCTACCCTTTCTTTTTCTCCCTCCTCTCCCTCTTCCTTTCTTTTTCTC
>JAJPUD010003537.1:179185-198354 GCA_023553655.1 Myrmecobius fasciatus | reverse complement strand
CTCCTCTCCCTCTTCCTTTCTTTTTCTCTCTCTCCTTTTTCTCCCTCTCTCTCTCTCTCCTCTCTCCCCCAAGAAATCACAAGTCCATTTCCCATCCCTATCTCTACTAATGCAAGGTACTATGCTACCCAATAATCTCTGCCCTCCAAGAGCTTATACTACATGCAATTAAACAACACAGTGATGGAGTCAGGAAAACTTAAGCTCAAATCATGTCTGAGACATATAAATAGTGGATGATCTGAGAAGTTCCTGAACCTGTGTCTTTCTCAGCTTCCTCGATAGATAGAAAGCGTCTATCTCACAAAGTGGCTGTGGTGATCAAATGAGATAATATTTATAAAGCACTTTGCAAACCGTAAGGACTATGCAAATGCTAGCCATTATTATCATTGATTATGATTTTCACCACATTCTACTGAAAGACTATATCCTTTCAGAATAAGCAAGCAAAAATAATTAAGAAAAGAGACATTCCTATGCAAAAAGAGAACACTTAGAAAACACTAAGAAGAAAAAAAAATGAGGAGGCTTAAGGGACTTGGGGGGAAAAGCACCATGAAAGTTTTAATTCCAGTGCTATTCACAACTTTTTCCAATTTGTGTGCAATGAAAGTTATAAGACCACAACAAGCACTTTACAACATGCATAATAAATATTTCTAATGCTAGGGCAACTTAAATCAAAATGCCAACTGTTATAAATAGATTCTCTGCATGCTATTTGATGGCATCTCCCTGACTTTCCTCCCAATATGCTTCTAGGTCACACCAGCCTTTTACAACGTGATGTATAAGACTGAGAACATACCTTCTTAGATGTAGGATACTTAGTGTATCCTGTCGGTCACATTGTAGGGAAGAGGGAGGTAGAGTCTAACCACAAGTAAAATTCCACTGTAACCAGCTAAAAATCCCACTAAGCCTTTTGAGGAGATGACAGGCCCAATAAGTGCTTCAGTACACCTTTTGTGATTTTTCCAATGTATTTATAAATTTCTGCTGATTTTTTCTCCTCTTTTTTTTTTCCTCTTAAAAAACTAGCATTTGTTATATGGGATGGCTCTCTAGGAAGTGGGGAAGGGAAGCGATACTGAAGGGAAAATATCCAAAAAAACTTATTTAGAAAAAAATTACATTGCAGGAAACACCAAAAGAGAGGCAGCATGGGACTGTGGAAAGAATATTTGATGATCCTCCACAATCAGGCTGGGCTTTAAGAATCCAGTAGAGAAATTAATATACTTATTAATTCCAGTTATTAAATTATTAATTTCCAGTAGGGAAATTAGTGCATTTATTTTGGGAGTTTCTGACCGAAGGTCCAACCCAGATGACTGGTGAGGAACTGAAAATTAGCCTTCTTATGTCATTAAACGTCCTAGGTGGCCCAGCTACAGATTTCACCTCACATCCACCCTGGACATCTTGACGTTCACCTGCCAGGACACAAGCCCTCTGCCTCATCCCTTCCCATCACTCCTTCCCTGGCCATCACTATCTTCCCATCTATGCTATTTTTTTTTTCTATTTGGACGTAAGCTCCTGGAGGACAAGAACTATCACTTCTAGTCTATTTCTATCTTCATCTCTCAGTCCAGCGCAGCAGTCACTTCATCCTTTTTCATTCATTTATTTTTACAAAGCCCCATTTCCCCTACAGTAGAAATCTTTTATAATGTATACATTGCTGAAATTGGAATTTATAGTCTAATAATAAGTGAAAAAGTTGGCACCTGGCGACTGTAACCAAGTACAGGAGGAAAAAAAGGCTCTGAACCCAGAAGGAAAAAAAGGAAAATGCCATACACAAGATAAACCACATCCTTTTCCTTCTCGGAGCTCTTGGACTCTCTCTTATTTTGCTAGGTGGTTTCAAAGTTTAGGTGGGCTTTTTCTGGATGCAGACCTTGAGGCATCGGAGAGGGGAGGTGACACGGGCTGAGGGAGAACCGCTTTCCCAACAGAATCCACATTCATTCCCTGGGATGGCTATGGCTACATTTTTATTGGCTAAATTAGCTTCTTTTTTTTTTTTTTTTTTAGGCAAAAAAGAGTGGACAAGCAAACTAACTGGGTCCTCACCTCACGGGTCTCATGAGGAAACTCATCAACAATGATTAATTCTAACTACAATTATCTTAGCCATTAATAATGCCAGACTGACACTTGGCAGAATATTTGGAAAGTAGATTTTTCAAAGCAACCAAGACATAGGCCATCTTTTGAAAGAGAGACATCCTATCTGGATTGAACATTTCATTATATCTACCTCTCCATAATCTACATATGTAGAAGGGAAGACATGAAACTCACCCATGCAAATGCTTCCCTTATACTAATTTTTCAAATTGCATGAAATCCAATAGATCAAAGATAATGAGAACCATGTGGAAAGAGTAACAATGATCAGAATGCTCATGTTATATAGAGTATATCACAGAGTACCAGGAGCTGGATAGTAAATAGGCTGCAATGACTAAAAAGATCCTTTGGTCTCAACTCTAACCTTTTCTAATAAGAAGCATGGGGGAAAAACAGAAAAATAAAGGATTTCTAATACCAAAGGAGCCAGGTAAACATAACTGAAAATAATGATCCAGTAAAGCTGGGAAATTTTAATATTCTGCTTCTTTACACCTTAGGTTACACATGCATGTGTGTGTTTACAAATATACATATGGGGGCAGCTAGGTGGCGCAGTGGATAGAGCACCAGCCCTGAAGTCAGGAGGATCTAGGTTCAAATCTGGACTCATTCACATAACATGTCCTAGCTGTGTGACCTTGAGCAAGTCACAACCCCAATTGCCTCAGCAAACAAACAAACAAAAATATACATATGTCCTGGTTGTAGAGACAGAAAGAATACTTAACCAGTAGACAGAATACCTGGACTCAAGTCTTGAACCCAACACTTACTCTACAATCGTAAACATGATCTAAGATCCCTGGGCCTACATTTTCTCACCTACAAAGTGGAATTGATATTTGACCACAAGTTCAGCAGGAGCCAAGTCTCATGAAAAATAAGGCACTACAGAAATATTTGTTATTATTTTTTTATCTTTTATTTGGCATGGGACAGGAGACTCCCAAATAGTGGTGGATAATAGTGGTAATAGTAATAGTAGTGACGATGGTGGTAGCATTAGTAGTGGTAGTAGTGGTACTGGTGGTGGTACTAGTAGTAACAGTAGTAGTAGTAGTAGTAATAGTAATAGTAGTAGTATTTGTATAGTTGTAGTAGTAGTAGTAGTAGTAATAGTAGTGGTCGTATAGTAGTAGTAGTAGTAGTAGTTAGTAGTACTAGTAGTAGCAGCAGCTATTATCAATAGTAGTGAGGTAGCTCCTTCTACCAACACAGACCATCTCCTGCTTTACATGACAAGCACTGTTTTTTCCTACCATAGGCCTTGTGGACTGTTGGTACAGGGAATTTCCAGATGATGAAACTCCCTCTCCTAAAGCAGAATGGTGCCTTCTCCTTAAAGTATAGTATTATAACAGAGTTGTCTGGAAAGGGGCATTTATGATTTCTATGTCAAAAGTAGCACATGAGCCTAAGATCTTTATGACTGAAGCTGGCTCCCTATCAACTACCCTAAGTCTCTCACATTTTTTATTACTAACACCATTATCACTACTAATACTACCACTACTATTACTGCTGCTACTGCTACTACTACTATGATTAGTAGTACTACTACTTCTATTACTGCTGCTACTAGCATTATTACTATGACTACTATTACTACTACTACTACAACTACCACTACTACTACCACCACTACTATTACTACTACTACCACTATGACTACTACCACTACAACAACCACTACTACTTCTACTACTACTACTACTATCACCACCACCACTATTACTAGTACTAGCACTACTATTATTACTAATATTACAATAATGGCTCCAGAATAATTTTGATCATTTTTCTCACTTAATTGAAGTACTGACATGGTGGTATATGTAACAGATGCCTCAAAGTATGGGGTGTATTGGAATAGTCCAAGGTTACTCATCTACAATTTAATGATAATTTAGGTCCTAGGTTACTAGAATAAAGGGGGGGAGGAAAGGACATATCATTGTTTCTGTTAGCATTCCCATTCTGGGAATTTCCTGACTCATGCAGACTAGAACCTATGCTTTAATACACAGATTCTAAAGTGTTACCTGAAGTTTAGCAAGGCCAAATGATGTGTCTCTGGTCATTTGCAGGTAGCAAATGTATCTAGGAAGATGGATGTGAATCCCTAACTTCCTCAAGCCATCATGCTCAGGCCTTTTTATCGCATGTCAAGTAGCCTCTTGTTCACAGCTTGTTCATAAAGAAATCATCAAAAAATATTGTGACCTCAGTCCTTCAAACTATCAATACTTCCGAATTCAATAGCTGAGTCTTAAAAAAAAAAACACAACAAAACCATGACTAGCAAAATTAAAAACTATCCACTTTGAGAGAAACATAAAACCTATTTTAAGATAAGAATGATAATACTACCTTTTACAAAATCAGGAGGCCCTATCCTAACCACAGGGTGTAGATCATGATTCCTAATTCTCAGCATTTACTTCTACTCTCCTTCCTTATTTCTTGTTCTATACCAGGCTGCATATATAAAGGGCAATTTCATAATTGTAAACTTAATCCTACTGAGTTACATCTCTCTTTTTGAAAGCAATTCAGCTCATATAAATTTATATGCTTTTCCCCATAACTTTGCCTCCAATTTCTTAACAGAATAGAGTTTTCCCCCTTTAAAATCCAAACAATCTACTCTCTTTTCTCCCCATTCTTTTGATATTTTTGCACAAGCTAACAAAACTTGACTTTGTTTAAAAAAAAAGCTTATCAAATTAAATCTTCTCAATTCTGTGTGGAAAAGTTCTAGCAGCTCCACATACCCATGGTGTTTACTTGGTTCTACTCTCCATGTTTTAAGTCAGTAAAAACCCTCAGCTTTGATGTTTAATTTACAAACATAATTCGGGCGTTGCCAAGTTCTAAAAGCAACACTTGAAAAATATCATGAGGTCCCACCTTCCTTTCTGAACTCTTGTTGTTGGCAGTAACTCAAGTCACATGACAAAAGCTCTGATTTTGACAAGAAGAATGATTTGAAAACTAATTTATTTGCTGAAAAATCTGTTTAATTATCAAGCAAAAATCAATGCTTTCTTTACCCCTATGAAGACACACATAAAGATTAATGCTCAGCATAGACTTCAATGTTAAAATAGCTAGTTAGCAGCATCACCATACCCTGTTATTTCCATATTAACATTACTGCTACTGATTTATGTAATAAACATTTTTGAGCACTTTACACAATTGAAATCAAATAGATAGTGAGGTGGACAAATCAGATAAATGAAGGGAAAATACAAAACAAAACTCTTCCTAAATTCTCCATGAGCCTCTCCTAGATTCAGTGAAATGCACTAATCCATTCTCATTACTTCCTATAACTTCAACTTTGCATATCCATGTGTGCCTAACAAAATAAATCATTATGTGTCAGAGCCCTGACAAGCAAGAATTGATCTTTCCCAGAATGAGTCCTCCATCAACTTAACTCTAACTTAAGAAGGTTCCACAAAACATCACACACGTATGATCTCTTCTTACAATTCATCTTGAGGTCTGCACATAGCACTGGCTTCTATGCAGTTAATATTCCATTTCCCAAACTATCCATCTACTCCAGTGTGCACTCAAATCTATGACCCAGGCAACTTACCTCAAATATTGCTTTAAAGCACTCGTTATAGTCTTCACTTCCCAATCTAAAGAATTTTCAAGGTCCACTTCATTGCATGTTTTGGCATCTAATGAGCAAAAATAGAAATGAAAAAAATGACATACATCATACAACCAAAGAAACTTGTTACTAATCCACAAATCATCAATTCTTATCAGATCGAAGTCAAAAAAGTTAACTCTATATTCATCTACAAATGTATCAAATGTCAATTCTTAATGGAATATAAAATATGAATTATTAAAAAACCTCTCAGTAACAGCAGTATGGGTAAAATTTAGGCTATTGTTACCAAGTTATTTGGAGGAAAAGAGTGATCACTGACATCAGCAACAAAATCGAAGGGAAGATGGGAATGACCCAGCTACCATATTGCAATGAAAAGAACAATAGCTAAAGCAGTCTTAAGACCCAAGTTCAAATGACATATCTGACACATAATATGTGTATGATTTTAGAAAAGTAAATTAAGCTCTCTGGATCCCTGCTCTTCATACACTGGATAGATTCTAAAGTCCTTTCCATAGTTTAAATCTATGACCCTATGATCTTTCATAAATTGCCAACTGCCAACTAAGGCAACTTTCCTTTTATGAAAAATCTCCCAACAGTAGAAAAGACCAAAAGAATACAGTGTGTTATCTGAATCATTTTTACTTGAAGCCATTCAAAGGTGACATTAGAGTTGTCATCCCCTGTAACCTGATGAGAAACTACAGTTAATAGAACAATGGTTTTCAAATCAGCAGCAAAAACATCAGGAGAACTTGGTTCTATAGTTTAGAACTTAGCAGATTCCATGGCGCCCCTGTCTCTCCTGAAGACTTAAAGAGAATTGGATCATAGAGCAATTTTTCCATCTCTTTTTAAGTCAATAAAGTCATTTTGGCAAGAGACAGCATGGTATAACAGAGGGCCAACCTTCAGAATGGGAAGACCTCCCTCAATGGCAGCAATTAGAAGCACGCACCACCATACCTGCTATTTCCATATTAATGCTATTGCTTCTCATCCATGCAATAAACATTTTTGAGCACATACCACATCAGAAATCAAATTTATATTCTTCCCACCATACATCAAATTTTGTCATCATTCATTATCTAATTTGTTTTATGAGTGACGTGATTAAACTGGCTCTTTCTTTATTAATGAGCTTTAATGAAGTGTATGCTCCCCCTATCACCACTTTCCCCCACAAAAAATGTTCTTTCATATAAAGCTTTTGAGTTTTGACTAAAAAGACATCTATGGCAATGAACAACACAAAGAAATTAAGTCTGGGGGAAAACAACCCAAAAAACATGTGAAAATAAAAGTAGAAATGAAGGCAGATAGGAGAGAATATCCCAATTCCATAGCAGTAATTTTTTCAATAAAATATTTAAGTACAGATTATATCAAGCTATCTTGGCTACTGGTGTGTGGACAAAGCTGAAAGTGAATATTAAGGGACCAACCAGCACACTTTTCTCCTATGTTGCCTCATCAGGAGAAACAGAGCTCCATAAAAAAAGCTTAAAAACCTTAAAGACCGCTAGACTTGTAGTTAGGACCATGATTCAAATTCTATCTCTGATATTAGTTGTGTGACCACAGGAAACTCATTTAATGTCAATGAGCCTTAGTTTTTTAATCTGTAAAAGTGAGATATTCCATATAGTATCCAAAAAGTTGTGAGGATCAAATAAGATATACCAAGTGCTTTTATAAAATTTAACGTGCTAATAAAAATATAAACAAAGATTTTTGGTTTTAAAGAAACCAAATCATTTTTAGTTTGTTTTTTTAAACTGATAAAATATAGACAAAATAAGACCTGCAGAATTTAAAAAAAAAAAAAAGGAATATTGTAGAAATAGAAGAGGGTTTTGGTCTTGGGGCAAAGGTGAAAGGACACCCACACTCAATGTCATGCCTTAGCAATTTGAAAATGAAACGAAACAGGAAGTGATGGCTATTTTACAGTCAAAATATCGTACATAGAAGGTCAATTGCTTATGACTCCAGTCACTATTTAAAACACTTCAACATTTCTGGATTCCAGCATCTGACAAGCAATATGAAATAAAATACAACAATGGTAATTGACACTGATTACATTTTTGATCAGTTCATACAACTCAGAACTCATTTGTTACTGAGCTTGTCAGACAAACCAAAGATACATTTAAAAAATCAAATTAAGCCTCCTGATTGAAGGTGTAGTCCTTTATAACTAGGACTAAATAATTCTGTTCTAAAGGCTTTGCCAACCAATTACTTCTGTAACTGAATATTCTCTCTCTCATTAAATCAATTATTTAAATCTCATTTTAACATACAAGTCAGATAACACTTTCAATCAGCTAGCTACCCGCAAATCACCATCTTAAGGTCCAAAAAGTTTCTTAAAAGGAATCTTTTTTAAGATGTTCAGCCAACAAGTTATCTGTTTGGTTTTGAGAACCTTGGTATTTCTATGAAAAAAAAAATAAGCCTTCCTAGAATAAAAAGCAGCTGTCACATCAGCAGCTAATGACTGCATGGTATGTATGCTGCTAATCCGCTATTAAATGTTCACTGTTTTCAAATAACTCAATCATTACTATCTCTTCTTTACAATAAGAGGCTGCATTTGGCTAGGTGGAATTTGTTGATAACATATTTGGAAGCTTTGAAATCATTATAAGCAGTCATTCAGAAAGTATGTTTTGCTTTTAAAAAAAAAACAGAAGAAAAAAATGATCTCATTCCATTTCTTGCAAAGAATCCAACTTAAAAGAACTAGGAGGAAACTAAAATAATAAGCACGACAAATCAATTTGCAGGTCTGCAGAATGAGCAAAATTGGGAGCTAGTTCCATGCTTATAATTAACATGATCATTTCAAGGGAAATGGAGATTGTGTGATTATTCTACCTCTGCAGACATCTCCTAGAACTGTTATCATTAACATTTATCCCATCCTGAAGAACTCTGGAAGGCCACTGACTTGAGGTTTTAGAAAAACAAGCTTTTATGATCCAAATCTCAGATGAATCAGCTAAGGTTACATATATACATTATACATTAGTATAAGAAGCGATGGGGTTTCTTTTCAAAACCCACTCCCACATTCCACTCCTCCTATATTCTGGTACTGGGGCTTTAAAATGTTCCATGGCTTAAGTAAGCAGGGTAATTCTCTTCTAAATTATTTCTGCTTTTTTTTTTTCATAGTTCCTTTTCTATCTTCTATTCTCTATCTCGAAAAAAAAATAAAAAATAATAAAAAAACCTGTCCTGAAATTTTTGTACCTCAGTTTTAGAAACTCAACAGGATCCGTATTATTTTATCTTATCACATAATTTTTCATCTTCTCACTGATCCTCTTTCCAGATTTTTTCATACCAAAGAGAGAAAGGAGGAGCAAGAGGAGCAAAGAATGAAGAGGAAGAAATGTACTTACTACTCATGCATCTTATTCTTAATCCACCTTATCACTCTTCTTATTCTCACCCTACCTTTTGCTAAGGAATAGTGACTCAGAGTTACAAAGAGCTAACATTTCTTTCCTCAGCAAAAGGTTCAGTATTTAGAATAAATGTGTTTCAAGGGAGGATGTAGGAGAAACAGATGTGAGGGTAAAGGGAAAAGGGGATGATGTGAAAGCAAACAGAAGGGGACACGTTCATATCTAGGGCTTAGTCATCTTTAATGAGAGAAAAGGAATAAGGCAGTTGCTGCTACCTCCAACCATACTGATGACAACAGAATCACTTGTGGTGGAAACAAAGGGAATAGAAGACTCTTGTTCCAGAGGAGAGAGAAAGAGAGTGAGAGAAGAAAAAAAAAACAAAAAAAAAAACACCAGAGACAAAGCAGGAAAGAGAACTGAGAAAGTTGTATAGAAGTTAAGGAATGAAGAGTATCTAGTACATCTCCTCCCCCTCCCCTCATTTTTTCCCTTCTCCCCAACTACTGGTAAACAATTTAACACCTTCACACTTAGAGAAAACAACCAGCAATAGCAATTGCTGTTTTAAGTAAAGGGGAAAAGGGTAGTTAAAAAATAAAGTGAGACAGGATATTTTCTTGATTTTTTTCTAAAAATGTAAATGAAGAGACATATACAAGGGCCAGCAGGGACATATAAGTAAATTCAGCATTCCTCTCCCTCTATAAATGACTATAAGTATTCATATATGGTACCCAAGGCACCCAAAACATTTAAACTAAGCTATATACAAATATAATAATTTATGCTGAAAGAGTCAGGAGGCAGACATAAGTAAAATGGTAAGCAGTCTCAATGGATATAGCAGGTTATTAGGAATAAAAAGGGAACTAAATAAAATACTTCACTTTCGGAGATGCATATGGCCATGCATTTTATCTATGTCACATTAAATAAGTGGTGAAAATTTTGTGCCTCTTCAAAGAAAAAAATGTTTCAACAAAAAATACCTATTGTAAAAATGCTTCTTTGAAGTTATTGTTTTAATAGAAGAAATGCCCCCCCCCCAAAAATTGTCTAATGTCATAAAGCTCACAGACAAATTCATAAAGACTAAGTTGGTCTAAGAGAGTTATCAAAGGATAACTTTGATAACTCTCTTATAAGCTTAGAGTTAGAAGTCAATAATCAAAATCTGACTATTACTACTTTGTGCACAGCTTTTTACTTAAGATAAAATAAATTCACAAAGATGCACCTGATAAAGGGGGTCAATGGAAGTCAAGAAGAAAATAAATCCACTAATATTCCCCAAAGAAAATTAAAAAGGAAGAGGTATCCTAAAGAACTCAAATTAGATAGCAGATAATTAACACATGGGTTTATTTTCAGAGTAGCTAGATGGCTCAGAGGATAGAGCCGGGCTTGGAGTCAAAAATTCGAATTCAAATCTTACTAGCTATGTGACCCTGGGCAAGTCACTCAACTCTGTATGCCTCAGTTTCCAATCTGTAAAATGAGCTGGAGAAGAAAATGGCAAATCCCTCTATTATCTTTGCCAAGAAAACCTCAAATAGGGTCATAAAGAGTCAGACATGATTGAAAAAATAATTGAATAAGAGTTTTTAATCAACACATGGTAAGGATTTTAGTTAGCTCTAAAAATTAACTCTTCTAATATCGATGCTTCCCAAATATTAAGGAACCCACGTTTTTCTCAAAGTCCTAAAGAAGGCAGCATAACATAATGGCAAGAATATTGAACTTGGAAGTAGAAGACCCCATTTAAGTCCCACCATCAGACATCTGTTGGTTGTGTGACTATAAATAGGACTTAACTTTTGGGTGTTAATTTTCTCATTTGGAAAATGAGATAATAGTAGCATATCTCTCACAGGATTGCTATAAAAATTAAATCAGATAATGCATAGAAAGCACTTTCCAAACCTCAAAGCCTTATGGAAACGTCCAGTGTAACTGAGAACCTATATAGTCCAATAGATGTGGAATTAAAAAGACCTACTCATAAGTCTTTGGAGGCAGCAAGGTGGTGCAGTAGATAAAGCCCTGGGCCTGGAAGCCCTTACTAGTTGTATGACCCTGGGCAAAATGCTTAACTTATCTTAGTCTCAGTTTCCTCATCTGGAAAATGAAACAGCAGATATCTCATAGGGTCACCGTGGAGCTCAATTAAGATAATCTATATGCTAAACTTTGTAAGCTTTTAAGTGTTGTTTAAGAATCCACCAAAAGCATCCTAATCCAGCATACTTCCTGTCTGATTCCCTAACATTTTTGTCATTTGCAGAATGAAGTTAATGAGAATTTTCTCCAACACCATGACTGATTCTGTGTCATCCCTTTCTTTTCGGCCTTCACAGCTCTGTAGCTTAAAAATAAAGTTTCACTTATTCAATTTGTGGGGAATTATTAGAGGTGGAAAAGGAATACATGCACCAACACCCAGGACCACGGTGGGTAAACACCATTTAAGCTACAGATTGCTCTTTAAGATGCTTCAAATGAGGAAATGATCTGGCCGCTGGAGTTGAAGGACACACAGAGAAATTAATCATGGATCTGCTGGCAAAGGAAAAAAAAATCTTTGTTCAGACTATTCTTGAACACGGGGAACTGAGTAATAAAAAACATGCTGAGGTTATCATGACAAAATTAATCTGCTACCTAGGCAAGGAGCACCTTGCATACAGGTGGTGCTTAATAAATGTTGGCTGAACTGAAAATAAGGGGAGACTGGGAACCTCTGGATCCCATGTTTGCCATCCAACATTTCTTTCTGTTTTGATACCAATATAATCGTCCGCTTTGGGTCCTTAGAACACAAATCTCAGAAACGAGGAAAAAGTGTTTCTAATTTTAAAATTAAGCAAAAGCAGATGCTGAAATCCCCATTAAACTCTTCCAGCTGCTACTGAACCACTGGCAACCTGAGTTCTATTTAATTTGGAGACCGCTAATGGTAAATGGGAACACGGGCCTGCCAAACCCTATGCCCCAGTCAGACAGGAGAGTCCAAAAATGCAACGGCCCCCGAAAGCAGACAGTGCATCCTAACACAGTCGTCCGAGCGGGGACAAGCGAGGAGAGAGAGGGAGAGAGATTGCCGCTCTTTGGGTCTCTCGTCCCAACAGAACCGGGCTGCCAGCTTTCTACTCATCCTCCCACAGACTCTGGGATCAGGCTGCTGGTTGCACGGACAGAATACCTGAGGGCGTTGTTCATACTGATTCATGAAAGGGAGATAGCCTGTAAATTAATATTTAGCAAGGTCATCAGGACAGATCACCCTCACTCTGGAAGGATATGGGGCAGGGGAGAGTGGACAGTGGGATATAAAATGCGCTTTGTCATTCACAGACTGTCTTGGGTAATAAAACGAATTCACTTTCTGGTTTCCTCCAGCCTGCCGTGCCAAAGAACACTGTGTTATCAGCACAGATGGAGCGTGCCTGGATCTGGAGGAGAGCCTGATGCAAACTGCATACAAGCCACTCTGAATACCAATGAAGCCCCAAGAATCAGCCCCTTGCTGTCGGAGTGACAGGTTGGGAAGCTCCAGAAAAATGAACTAATCCCAGTGGTCTTGTCGAACCTCATGTACTGGCAGGATTCTGGCCGGGCAGTCTGCAAATCAGGCAGATGGATGGAGAGCAGGGACCAGGAGGTTGGAGGGTTTGCATATTTGGGGCCGGGGCTCTGGGTTCAGATTCCACCTCTACTTGTTACCTGGGTGACCTTGGACAAAACTGTTTAACTCCTCTGGCCTTCGTTTTCTTATCTGGGATTGGGCCTTCCAGCTGGAAATATAGCACCCCCAAACCTGTTCTTTGTCACAAGAAGCAGCTAACTCTGTCAACTCAAATTAATCTAACCTAAAAAAGGTGAAGGCTCCACTGACAAATATTAATGCTTCCCTCTGGGAAGTAATCCATCATTGATCAGGAGTCAATGTGCCTAGACTCCAGGAGTAATACAAATCCTATCACCATAATCAGTATTGCAAAATTAAATTAATCGATTTATTTATTACAGATTGATATATAGATTTATAATACAAAAATAAATTAATAATAATAAATAAAATAATAACATATGGTTAAAAAATTATAAAAGAGGCATACCCATCAATACACTCAGAAGTCTCTGGACCTTTGAACTCACCCCCACAACTCTGTATAGTCCTTGATCATTTATACCTATGTAGGAGACAAAAAAAATAAAGTGAGCAAGAATGTATTATATAATTTCTCTACATTTTTAAAAGACCGAAACACTTTCATCATTAAATAATTAATTCCAGAACATCAAACACTAGCAAAACTTTGTCAAGTCTCTGAAAATATGGCATGTGACAAAAACAGCTGTCTAGCAATAGCACTGGGCCATAAACTGTGATTGGAAAATCATCTCCTATTTTTAAAAAATGATTCGTCCTTCCTCCTCTTCTTCCCCTCAAAATCATCCCACACCATTACTTCCTCTTTTGTTTCTAATAAATAGGTGGCCCTTCTCACTCCTGATGATAGCATAATCAATAGTCAGCCTATATTCTCCAGCAGATCTTTTCTCTGAATCTCTCCCCATCTGCTACTTCCACTTTGCTTCATACAAACACTTCCAAGTCTCTCCAATCTTTAAAAGTTCTCACTCTATTCTCACTAGTTATGCTAGAATTCTCCTTCCTTTCTCAAATTCCTTGAAAAATCTACCATCACTCCCTTTACTTCTCCTCCTCTCACTTTCTTCAGGCCACCAATAGTCTAATTTACATCCACATCATTCAAATAAAACTTTTCTCTTTAAAGTTGTCGATGAGCTCTTACCTGAGAAATCTAATGGTCTCTTCTAAATGCTCATCCTTCTTGACCTCTCTGCATTACTTGATATTGGGGACTATCCCACCCTCTGAGACACTCTCTGCTATGGATTTATGGGGACATTCTCCCATTAAATAGGGGACTACCCTAAGGTTCAAGCTCTGGGCCCTCTTCTTCTTCTTCTTTTTTTTTTTTTAATAATTCATTTGGTGACTTTACTTGTATAGGTTCAATTACCATCTCCATACTGATGAACTCTCTAGACTGACCCTAGTCTCTCTCCTGACTTAAGTCCCAATAACCACCTGCCAATTGCCCATTCCAAAGTAATCAATAAATGTTATTACAATTAATTATCATTTAATATATATTATATATAAAACATTATATATAACATATGATATAATAAAATAAATATAATGCAATGCAATACAATACAATATAATATAATTAATAATATAATATGTCATCCTGCAGGTATCTCAAACTCAACATATCTGGAAAACAATTCACTACTATTTACCCAAAGCCCAATCCATTTCTATATTACTGGCAAGGGCACTTCCATACTTCAACTCACCCCTCACCCCACATTCAGCCAGCTGCCACATCTTGTCATGTTTACTGCCATAATTCCTCTCATACCCATTCCTTTTCAGCTCACATCTTCAGAGTTTAGAACCTTGTTGGCTGGACTCCTGCAATAACCAGATACTCTCTACCTCAAGCTTCTCTCAAGCCTAATTCATCTTCCACACAACTGCCAAATGCATCTTTGAAAGAGTCACTCCCATATTTAATGACCTTCAATGGGCCCCTATTACCTCTAAGAATAAATCAAAACTCCTCTATTTGGCATTTAAATCTTTATGAAGACCTGGTTCTTTCAGCTCTCTTATGGCTCATTCTCCTCAATCATATCCCCTGCAATCAACCCATACAACTTTCACTCTTCCCTCTCTGTATCTTGGGACTAAATGTCCTTTATAACTGAAATACTCTTTCCTTTCTTGTCACAGGATTCCTGGTCTCCTTTAAGACTCAGCTCAAGGGTCATCTTAGACAACAAGACTTTATTGACTCCATCACTCATGCATATTTCAAAAATCTTGTGTATGATGTCTTTCCCATTTGAAAGGAATTTCCCAGAGGGCTGGGGCCATGTTTACTTTTTCTTTGTATCTCCAACATTTCACACAATGGCTGGCAAAGTGAGAACTTAGAAGCATCTGTTGACTGATCCAACTTGTTTGATCAATTTATTTATTGACTTAGAATCAGTGCAGTATGTCCACTTCTTGGATTAATGGCAAGGATTTGGTTTTTAAGGATATGGGTTCAAATCTCAGCTCTAATATTTAATGTGGAATCTTTGTGATTTTGGACATATCACTTAACACTTCAGTTTCTTCATCTGTTGAAAAAAAGCAGGAAAGGTAGAATAGATTATCTATAAAGTATCTTTCCATCTAAAACTACACCACTAGAACACCTGTGTTCCCATTGATATGGAGAAGTCCCAACATAAAAATGTATCCTTTCTACAGAGCAGCAGCTCCTCTCTAGTTTATAACCTTGGGCCTGACAAAGATTAACTGATTTGCCCACGATCACAAAGTCAGTGTAAGGAGTAAGACTCGAGTCTGAGTTTTCCTAAATCTGAAGATACCCCTCTATCTAATGCATAATATCAAGGTATATCTACTATTCTGAAAAGTGGACTAGACCTACAATTTCATTGGGAGAGGGAATCCCTAATATCATCACTCAAAAAGCATTTATTAAGCATCTTCTGCATGTGAAAACTACTTCTACCTGCATAGGTCAGACTCTGCTTTGCAAATGAGTTGCCAGGGTAGACTGGAAGGATAATTAATTCCATTCATCCTGATTCTCTGTCCTCTATATCAATGTTTCTGAAAGAGTGATCCAAAGCATCCTGGGAGTTTCTGAAACCCTTTCAGATGACTTACGAATTCAAAATTACTTTTATTTCTAATATAGTAAATAACTATAAATGTAACCCTTGTAAATAAAAACTCTTTAAGATAGAATCTCCTCAATAATTTTTAATGGTATAAAGACACTGAGAACAAAAGTTTGAAACTACTGCTCCATACTATCCCACTTTTCCCATGCCATTCCTTTTATGTTAAATCTAAACTTGAATCAAGGTTTAGAAGCAAGAATTATGAATATCTCAAATCATACACAATCTACAGACAAACAATTTTCAACTTTATTGCTACACTGCCTTGTAAATAAAATCTGATTTTGACAAAGTGTAATATGTCTACTTTCTAGATTAATGGTGTTGAGATTTATAAACTAGTGGACCAGGAGAAAACAATTGTATGGATGACTCTCAAGAGAATAACTTCCACAGAGTAGAATCAGAGTCACTTCCTAAGAACACCTAAGCTCAAATTCATTCAGTTTCAAAAAGGAATTATCATGGCCTCTTCAAGAACATTTACATAACATTCCCATGGAGAAAAGACACCTCAAATTTTGGATTAAATCGAACCACACCATGGAAGCTGTTACCATCTCTAGCCAGAAAGCAAGTCAAAGCACAACTACAAAAAAAAAAAAGGCAAGTGGAAAAAAATTAGTCAGAAATAACTTCCTATTTTTACATTTCTGAAGATTGGCAGCTTTTAGGCAGTGCATTTATTTTCTGTGAGGCTGATGTCATTTCTAACAAAAACACAAAAGCTGCCTGGCAAGGTAGGTACATTTAACCCCCAACCTTTCCAAGATAAGGAGAGAACTGAAATTATGATCATGGGAATTAGTTGAGTAATTTCTCTTCCCTTTTGTTTCTTCCTTACAAACACAGCTTTATTCTTCTCTCCTTATCCTTTACTGGACATACCCATGTCACCCAAACTCCCATTTCTCCAGAGTCACAACTTTTTTCCTCTATCTCTTTCAATTACTTCAATAAAGCTCACAGTACCAGGACAAAGGAGGCTAATCCATTTCTCTGCTTATGTCTCTTTACAGAGAAAAGAAAAATCAGTCAGAGAGACAGTCTCTGACATTGTATAAAGATCAACTGCAAACCAGAACAAGCCAAGAGTTTAGTTTTGTTTTTTTAACAGCAAACAGATGGTCAATGGGCAGGAAACTAAGAAGCTTTCTGAAATTGGGTTAAGAATGGAGAATAAAACAAAATATTTGTGGCATCATATCCTGTTGGAAAAAAAAAAAAACAACAACAACAACTAGAAACCTAATGAGTGCCAAATAACTGGATTATAAACGAATAAATTGTGGCATATGAATGCAATGGAATGATATTGTATATAGGAAGACATAACAAGCATGAGTAATTCTGAGAAATATACGAAGATTTATACAGACACAGAGTGAAGCAAGTAGGAACCAGAACAAAATATACAAGGCTACACTAATGCACAGGAAGAAAACACAGAAAGGTAGAGAAACTCAGATTATTTGCAATTATCTTGGTTCTCAGAGAAAAAAGGATGAAAACCACTCATGAGAAAGGAGGAGGGATTAGAGTGGATTGTATATCAAATGTAGCTACTTTATTAGTTTATTGAACATTCTTCATTACAAGAGTGTTCAATGGAAGACAGGGACAAATCAGGGAATATCAAGATTTTTTTTTTAATACATCAAGGGGAAAATCAGGATCTCATTTCTTTCTCCAAATAGGATTTGTTCAAAGAGTTTAAAATAGAAAAAAAGATCTTAAAATGCTTTTGAGAAAGAATTTAGAGAAGGGGGGGCTAATATGAGAAACTTAAAATAACTTGAGCAGAATGAAAGAAGTCAAATCTCTAAGTCATGCTCTGTAGTCAAACAAATGGGTTGCTGTGAAAAACGTCTAAAATACCTGTAGAATTGAAACAAGAATGTTACTTTTGCAATAATAATCACTGTGCTGGTAATTACTATCAGATAATTGATCAAGTTCAAATTCATCAGCCTGAGAGAAGCAAAGTTAATTGCTAATGCATAATGAGAGGTGCAGGGGGGAATTAATGCAGCTCAACATGGTTTTTACTTTTTAATGAAATTTAAATAAACCACTTACAAAAGCAATCTGGAAATGTTATTTAAAAGGTATAGGATCACAGACTAGGAACTCCATTGGAGGTCATGGAGTCAAACTCGGTCACTTCACAAATAATATAACTGAGGCACAGAGATGTTAAGTGATTTGCTTAAGATCACAGGATCAATGAGTGACAGAGCCAACTCTGGGGACTCTACAACCCAGAGCTCTTCCTCTGAAACACACATACTGTATTGGAGTGTTACAGAATCTTCCGATTTCCCTGTGTTATCTGAGAGAGCTTCAGACCAAGACACTAAACAGGAAAGCATACTTCCAATAACTATGAAGGTACAGATAAAGAACCAGGTCACTATTGGCCCACAGGGGGCAGCTAGGTGGCACAATGGATAGAGCACCAGCCCTGAAGTCAGGAGGACCTGAGTTCAAGTCTGGTCTCAAGACACTTAACATTCCCTAGCTGTGTGACCCTGGGCAAGCCACTTAACCCCAATTGCCTCAGAAAAAATAAAATAAAATAAAATAAATGATTGGTCCACAGACTTACTCTAGAGATGTCCTGACAACATCCTCCAATCCCAAACCATTGCTCCCAGCTCTTCTGGACTTGCAGAGCACTACTAAAATCATCAGCCTTAAATACGGCTTCAGTAGGTGATGTCCCACATGAACCTACAATCATTCTGTGGACTATTGATCAATCAGCAGACATTTATTAGGTGCCTATTACTTTCAGAGCACTGGAGATACAAAGATTTCTTAAAATGAAAGAACCTCTGACCTCAAGAAGTTTGTATTGTATGGGGGAGGCGACACATGCATATATTGCACAAAATAAAGAAAATGTCCATTTTGGAATACAATGAAGGGAGTGGGGGAGGGGCACTGAGAAGTTGATGTTCAGGAAAGTTTTCATATAGAAACCAGCATTTCATCAGTTTTAATGGGAAGAGGAGAGAGGCAGAGATAGAGCGAGGGGGCGGGGACAGAGAGGGGAGTGGAGACAGCGAGAGGGGCGGAGACAGCGAGAGGGGTGGAGACAGCGAGAGGGGCGGAGACAGCGAGAGGGGCGGAGACAGCGA